>JAEIIU010044609.1:23057-68805 GCA_018874675.1 Drosophila baimaii
AAAACAGTCTTCCTTTGAAAAGGATTTACTTTTATTTATTTACGTAAGAGTGGAGCTGTGTTGGACTGTGGAATTTCCCAAGCTCTCGAACTATTTCAAGCTGATGACACCAAAGTGTGGAAATGAAAAGACCCCGAAACAGTTGAAAGCGAAAAGAAAAGCGGATGCAAAGGGCTCACCGAAAAGGGGTTGTGTGGGAGGGGGAGAGGAGGGGGGAGGGGGGGTCTCTACAGGGTTTTCACGGGGGTGGCCGCGGCGACGGTGGGTGCGATTTCAGTGCAAATTCTCTCGCAAGGACGAAGCACAAAGTCAAAGCGACTGAGAGAAACGGGGAGAAAATACCCAGAGAAATGTAGAGAATGAGAAGCAGGGGGAGAGAGAGTGAGAGACAGAGGGGGTGGGCAGAGGAGAGAGAGAGCGAGCGAGCGCCCTTCCGAGAAACCCAAGCGAAAAAAGTTGAATCGATACCGAACCGCGCCACACAAGCGGGATTATCTAACACGGCTTAATGGCCCCGATGTGCCCAGAATCGCGATTTTTAGTCACTTTCCGCTCGATTTGATTAGCTTGCTACCTTTTTGGTTAATCTTCACACAATCGAATTTTTGGAGACACAATGTTCGGTATTATGGCCAAGGATTTCCTTTTCTGTGGACTCTGATGCGGTCACGCGACGCGATGCAACCCCAAACACGTTGAAATTCTTTCTGAGCGCCGAATCCGAGTCCGAGTCCGCAGCTGTCCGCAGGCGGCCGGCAAGATTCCGCTCTCCAGCCGAGAGAGAGAGAATCGAATCGCCGCAGCGAGGAGGAGAGATTCCAGAGAGCGAGACTGCGCACTGGTCACCGGAGACATTCCAGACATAGTTCTTATGCCCGGTACACATAGGGTATAAGGGTATTATAACTTAGTGCTAAGCGAGAATGTACATATTTAACAGGCAGTTCGGGATCAGCATCACCAGCCGAGTCGATTTAGCCATGTCCGTCTGTCCGTCTGTGTAATATATGGTTTGTAACATTTTAAATTGTCCCTCAATGTAAAACATAAACATTTGGGTACCGGGTATCTCACAGTCGAGCACATTCCACTGAATCGTTCTTACTTGTTTTCGTTTGAAAACTATTTTCTCCAGGGTGACGTAGAATTCTCCAGTGGTTTCAAAAACTCTGCTGTCAGCTACTATTTCCTTGGAGTTCTTATCGGTTCTCCAATTTTTGTGGTTTTCGCAATTTCGACCCGGAAATCCTCCAACTTCTAGTTTAATTTTATGTTTTAGTTATGCTTAAAAGCATATAGATTCCAATAAAAAGCGTAAGCCTTAAAGATCATTTTGGAATCATAAAGTGAACTTAATTAATTAATTAATTCGGTTGTTGGGCCAATTTGTTAATGTTAAAAATATATTCTCATGAGAGAGGTTTTTAAAACAATCTATCGCATAATCCAAGTAGGTAACTTTTGTGCAGTTTTCAACGACATATAAGAGCTTAAGAGCTCTATAGATCGCTAAGGCGAACAACTCTTAGATGGTTTTAGGGGAGTTTCTGGGAGGTCGGAATATTCCACTGGAAGATCAATGATATTAGCTAGAAAAGAGGCGATGAAATTTCGTGAAAAGAGCATTGATAATTTGATAAGCACAAAAAGTCTATGACAGACGTCCGCACTCGGTGACTGAAGAGTAATAATTAAAAAATAGCTTCTATAAAATCGATAGTATAACCTAGGTTTAATAGGAAATCTTAGAGATTGTTCCTTAACTGTACACAAAACAAAATAAAGGTAATACCCTTTTATTAACCAACTTAACACCTAATTAAAACAAGTTAAAGAACAGCATCAGCTCTTTATGGCCTTCATTATTTGGGACCAAAATGCCTGAACTTCTGGATCTTGCATCAGAGCCCGTTTCTTAACGCTTAACACCATGTTAAGTATATCGGCGTTTTTGTAGCGATCCCTGCTTGAGGATTTCACATCCGGAGCCTCCGGAGAACAGCCCTCAGCCTCCTGGTCGTCCAAGGGCTCCACCTCCGCCGCTGGACTGCCAAGTTGTCCTCCTGATATAAAAACATATATGTTTAAGGGGTTTCCTATAGCAATCAAATATCTCCCAACCTTTCTTGAACTTAGCTGTCTCCGTTTTGGCCTTTTCCGTGCGTTTTTGATAGGGCTTTCGTTGTTTGGGCACCTCTTTTCCTTTGCTGCGTTTTGCATTGGTGGCTGTGCTGGGGTCTGCTGGCAATAGTTCAGGACTTTCAATGGGAACCTCCGCATCCTGTTGCAGGCGCCGCTTGACATGCAGATTCAGGCGTTCCTTGATGTTTTGCTGTTCCAGTTTTACCTGTAGATGCGAGGATTCGGCCATGTTTTAGAGCTGCAAGCCAGTGTGGCCGCGGAATTATCGATAAAATATCCCATCTGACCACACAATATCGATAAAGCAGTTTGTTTTGGTCCCGTGTACAATTGCGAAATTCCATTCTATTTTCAACTGCTTTGCCGACCCAATGTGACCCTACATCAAGAGTTATAATGCTGCGGGAAAGGAAATTTTAAAAGTTAAAATTAATATGTTTAAATTAAAAAAAATTAACAAACTTATTGTTTAAGTACAATTTTATTTACAATACATATTAATAATCATTTTATGGTATCAAAGGAAGTAGAAAAGTTCTCCATATTATTTGACAAGTGACTAGTGCTACAAATATAGGTTTAAACTTGCTGCGCTAGGATAATAAATAAATAATTAATAAAAATAATAATAACAAGTATTAAAGAAAATAAACTGTATTCCATAGTATTAATTTCTTATTATTTTATTTTAATCCATATAAGCAGCTACAAGCAATTCATAATTTAGTTCTAAATAATTTATTTAACATTTCTTGACCTCTCCGCACTTTCCAACACTAATTTTTCGGGATTTTTGGCAGCGCACTGCCCGACTATGGTCGCCATATTGGTTTCTGCAAAAGAGTTAGCAGCGCCGAACGTGAAATTTCAGCTTGGCTGCGTCGCAGCGGTGAAAAATAGAGAAATAACGCCGTAAGAGTGCCACCAACCGCCTGAAAATATTGAAAAAGTGTAAATCAATGAACAATCCAGCGATAAATCATTAATTTAGCGTTGAGCCAGCGCGTAAAGTACGTGAAATCAGCGTTTGCAAAAATAGTACCCATCGCGTCGCCATTGGAGAGAGTGCCTGTGTGTGTGTGAGGTGCGTGTGCTAGTGTGTGCTTGGAGGCGCGCACTGGTATTGGTGAGAGCGCGCGCACAGCGGGCAGCAGCAGCGCCGAGTGCGTGTGAGCGAGAAAGAGAGCGAGTGATTGTGTGCAAGCGAGAGCGAGCGAGTGTGTGTTTTTCTCAGCCCACATGAAAAACAACAACGCCAGCAAAGGACCAAGAACAACAACAACAGCAGCAGCTAGCTACCAAAGCAGCTACTAGACAGGGAGCGTTTTAAACCGAGTTATGAGTGTCGCTGCAATGACTATGGACGATCAAAGACCCTTGATGAACAGTTACGATAAAATGCCCCCGACCAAATACGAGCAAAATCTGAATATCCTAAATAGCGGCCAAAGCGGCGGCGGTGGCGTTGTTGGTGGTGGCGTGGCCAACTCAGGTCCCGCCTCGCCCACGCCCTCCGGTCCCGAGGAGTCGTCGCAGCAGCAGCAACATCATCACCACCATCATCCGCATCACCATCACCATCACCAGAGTCAGAGCCAGGATCAGCAGCAGCAACAGCAGCAACAACAGCAACAACAGCAGCAGCAGCAACAACAGCAGCAGCAACAGCAACAGCAGCAACAACATGCAGCTGTTGCAGAGGCTGTTGCAGCCGCCGAACAACGCCAACGCTTGCTCGAAGGTATTATGCATATTTTGGTACACAAAAAACAGCTATCAGTGATCACAGAGATCATCTGGTCTATATACTCCCCTATATACTACATACATGCAATAACCAAATACCAAAGCCAAACGAAGAAAGTGTGTTTCTCGAAACTCTGTTGTGTATAAATTGTACAATAATATATATAAAAACTACTCCCTTAGTTGCTTTCGTTTATTCACTGTCGTCTAAAATAATGAACCAAAAAAACAAACAAACACCTTGGGTTTCTGCTGTGCAATTGAAAATTGTTTATGAAAAACACTCGGAAAAGAACTGCGAACTCCACACGTGTGTGAATCTGATCAAATCGAAGCGAACACTCTTTTAACGAACATTCTTTCAGCGGCGTTTTTTTAGTTATATTTTAAGTTCTTTTTTTTATATAACCAAACAAAAATCTATCTTAATATTAATGAAAGTGTGAAAGTGCTGCAAATGGACAACTAAAAGAAAATGTTTAAATCATTAAAATTGAGTTATGATAAAGGGGAAACATAAATCCCATAAGAGAACTTGTTAAAAATAAAGTTAAAGCCATAAAGAAGTGTGTGTAGTGTTGTGCAAAATGAACTATATAAAATTGAATTAAAATTATGTATAAAATAAAGCTATAAAACCACAAATAACCAGTTAATATAAAGCATAAAAATCCTGCCAAGTTAGGGTTAAAATAAAAAAGTTTATAAAAGAAATCTGGCCAAGCTAAGGGTTTCATAACAAGCTCAGATATCTGATAAAATAACAAGTAATAATAGCTAAACTAATACGAGCAAAGATCGGTTTAAATTACAAAAAAAAAAAAGAAAAACAAGAAAAGAAAAATCCAAAGCTAAGGTTTCCCATAGCTTCGTCGTCGTGTCTTCTCGTCTTTCTCGCCGTCGTCGTCGTCTTCTGCGCTGTGTACAGTTTTCGTTTTGCGACCACTTTTCGTTTTGCCTACGTGCCCGAAGAAGAAGAGGAAGAGGAAGCAGAGAGGAGAATTAGAGAAGCGGAGAGCCAGCGTGTCTCTGCCCCCAACCGCCTGTCCCCCCATTTACCTTTTTCTCTTTGCTCCCCCTCTATCTCTCTTTCTGTCTCCCTCTCTCTTGCTTTTGCGTCGACGTCAACAAAATAAAATAAAATAAATAAATAAAACTAATACATAATCAAAAGAAAGTTAATAACAAGTGCCGCCAGTGTGTATAACCGAAAAGAGAAAAAAAATCGCAATTATTTTTCAGTTACAAAAATGTGTGAAAAAGTGAAAGAACTTTGCAGTGTTTTCGCCAAGCAAAAAAATAAAGATTAAAATAATATTATAAAAAGGCGCCAAGAGCTGATAAATGTGTGTGTGCGAGTGTGAGTGTGATAAGATAAGTCAAGCAATAAAGTGCGATTATTTAAGAGCACTCGAAAGTTAGGTAAAAGCCCTTTTAATTGATTAATGGACGCCTAATGGACCTCCAATTTATCAATTAACATGTATTGTAGAGCACACACACAACCCACACTCACACAAACCACGCACACACGCACATTTGTTTGCCTCAACCAAATACATAAATAATTACTCGTTTAAATCAAAATACGTGTTTGCACAACGAGAGAGAAAAGGCAAAAAGCAATAAAAAAAAAGCCATAAAAAAGCCATCAAAAATGCAACAAATACAAAGTCAATAAACTTTTTGTATGACAAAAGAGTGTTCGAAAATGCTAAAATAAAAAGCTAAATCTAAAAATGTATATATAATAGCTAGCGAAGGGAAAATAAGAGCTTTTCCAAAGTTTTCCCCTGCAACAGCTTTTTCAAATCAAAGTCGAGTCGAGTCGAGTTCACCCCCCAGCAGCAGTGTGTGCGTCGAGTTTTTTGCAAGTGTTTTTCAAAAATATATTTTCAGTTTTTGCCACAAAAATCACCAGTTTGTCGTTGTCTCGTTGTCTCCCCCACAGTGCAAGCAAAAAGCAAAGCCAAAAGCATAGCAATAATAATGCCGGGAAAATTCAATATAAATCAGCATTTAATCGAAATCGAAATGGAATTATCAAACGCAATGCTATTAAGTTCAATGTCAATGCCAATGCAAATGCAGTTGATGCAAATGCAAGAAATCAAAATGAAAATGCATCCCCCCCAGAGCATCCTCAGCCTTCAAGAGTCCGGGATGGGAGGTGCAGGTGCCGGTGCCGGTGCAGGTGGTGCAGGTGCAGGTGCAGGTGCGGGTGTTGTGGTTCAAGAAGATGAAGAAGTGCCAGAGTTTGCGTTGAAGCTAATGAAGAAGAAATCGTGTACAAGTTCAAGTAGTGGTTGTTGTAATGTCGTTGCCAATGCCGCCCCCCGTGACCAACGAAGCATCAAATCAGAATCAAAATCAGAATCGGCCAGAGATTGACGACGGGAGGAAGCAGCAGCAGCGTTTGCCACCGACCATGTCACGAACTTACACGAATGATTGCAAAGCATTGGTATGATTTCGTATTAAGTTCCACCTTAAAAAAAAAAAAAAAAAACAAACACACAATTTGCCCATTTAATGAACTTGTAATATAAATAAATAAATAAATGTCGTGGAAACAAAAAAGAAAAGAAAAAATACAACCGAAAACAGAGTGGACGATCGATCGCTCAGTTGAGATATCTAAATAGTTAACCCATATCTTTCGCCTTGCTTCACAGATGAGATCGAGAATCTCAAGCTGGACCATGTCCGCATGGGCCAGCAATGCGCCGATGCCCTGCGACGCGAGAAGATCCTCATGCGACGGCTGGCCAACAAGGAGCAGGAATTCCAGGACTATGTGGTGCGTTACTCTATACTTCCAATAAATTCCTTATAGGTTAATGATTACCCAACCACTTTCAGAGCCAAATTGCCGAGTACAAGGCCCAGCAGGCGCCCACTGCTTTGGCCTTGCGCACTGCCCTCCTCGATCCAGCGGTCAATCTCCTGTTCGAACGCCTCAAGAAGGAACTGAAGGCCACCAAGGCCAAGCTGGAGGAGACCCAGAATGAGCTGTCTGCCTGGAAATTCACACCGGACTCCAACACAGGCAAGCGGCTGATGGCCAAGTGTCGGTTGCTCTACCAGGAAAATGAGGAGCTGGGCAAGATGACCTCCAATGGCAGGTTAGCCAAGCTGGAGACTGAGCTGGCCATGCAGAAGAGCTTCAGCGAGGAGGTCAAGAAATCGCAGTCGGGTAGGTTGAACTCTCAGCTTGAAGCCTAAAAGGATTCTAATTAACCTTTCTATTCAACTTACAGAGCTCGATGACTTCCTGCAGGAACTGGACGAGGATGTGGAGGGCATGCAGAGCACCATTCTGTTTCTACAGCAAGAACTGAAGACCACACGCGATCGCATCCAAACGCTCGAGAAGGAGAACTCTCAGCTGAAACAGGTTAGCGTCAAGGACGACGTAGCTGCAATGGCAACAACCAATGGAAGCGGCAACAAGACGATACCCACCACCCTGGAGACCATCGATGAGAATGCCTGCTTGGCGAGTAATCCTTCGAATCCAGACATTTACAATGGCTCCGGCAGCGGCAACAACAACAACGAACAGAGCGTGAGCGTAGAGCATGCACCGCCAGTGGATGAGGGAAGCAATGGCAACGGAAATGCGGCACGACTGGCACGAAAACGAAACTATGAGGAGGAGCCTGCGCTAGCGCCTTTGGTGCTGGCAGCTGCAGTGACCTACAGCGTTGAGGAACCCTTGCCCATAAGAGAAGTGAGCGCCCCACGAACTCTGCCGCCCAAGAAATCCAAGCTGCGAGGCTTGGCCACGCGACGCAACTCCCAGCTGGAGGAAGAGCATCAGGCAGTGACGGCCGCAGTTACATCGGCGGTAGCCGTGCCATTGATCCTGGACAATGCTGTGACGGCGGGTATGGCCAGCGAGGAGGCGGCCCCGGCGGGGTCAACTAGCGGGGAAACAGGAACGATAGTGGGAGTGGCAGGAGTACCCGCCGATGCCAGCGATGCAGCGGCACCAGCCACACCGGCCCGCATCCTGACGCGGCGTCGATCGGTCCGTATGCAACAGAATGGCAGCGGAGCCGTCGACTACTCAACCTAAGCGATGGCCGACTATTTTTCTGAATGAAAGGGCCACTTTGCGCACTCTTTATGATTTTGTCATATCGATCGTTAATTCCTGACGTTTACTTTTGTGAATTGAGATTTTTAAGAACAGAAAGAGACTTCATTTAATATTCTAATCTATCTTATTAAACAATCTTTTTATTTTTTTTTTTAACATTGCGTCTTGTAAAATACGTTTACCATTTTGTTTGCATGCAGCAAAGACATACATAATACGCGAATTATATAGATGTCACTGCTATACATATGATATATGATTATGTAGACCCATACTTACATATGAACGAGCTAAATGATAAGGCATAATAGGGGTTTACCCATTTATGTTTCTATGAACTGGCAACTACTGAAAAGAGAAAAAAAAAAACAAAAGAAACCCGAAAACTTGGACAAAAAAAGAAAACAAAACTCGTCATTTAGCTAAATTAGATTTTAATTATATATATAAGGCATTTTGTAATACGATGAAAGTTGTGTAAAATATTATAAACTTGTGTTAAAATAAATTGTTAAGCATAACGATTATGTCAAAAGAAAATGCACAAAGACTTTTAATTTTGGCCCAGAAATAAAGGAGAAAAAAAGAAAAGAAAAAGGATTAAAGAAACAGAAAGAGCCTTTTAAGTTTTCTATTTGCCTTTGACCTCTCTTTTTACATTCGGTAGGAATTTGTACTCTCCTGAGACCGCTTGCTTTTCGGTAAGATTTTTTTTCGCATCTATATACATACATATGTACATATGTATGTGTGTCTTATCACGTCCTTGCTCCTTCCTCCACGCTTTGCCTGCAACGTACAAGCCTTTTTTTTCTAACTGCTCTCTGGGAGAGTTTTGTATTGTTTCTCTATGACAAGATTTGAGAGGAATTAAGAGATACCGCGCTTTTAAATTCATTCCGCTTATTCTTGGGAGGTTAACCGATAGATTATATGGTTTTAGCCTAATAAGGTACAAGTTCTACTTTCCCCCAAAATGACGACGAACACATTTGGTTGGATTTTCGAAATTATTTTGTGTTTATTATCAGTTTCTTCTTTTAGCACATTAGACAAATGGTTTTTACTTGTATTTGATTGAATTTGAAATATGTTTATGTAATGTAGTACAATTGTGGCTGCCAGCGAGTGTGTATTTTGTATTTGTATTTAATTTCTCTTTATTTTCGTTTCGTTTTTGTTTCTTTTTTTGTTCGTGAGGAGAGTTGCAGTTTAAATTTGAGTATTGAGATCGGTGTAGAGGCATGCAGGCGCAGGCTTGGTATTAGTTTGATATTTGCTTTCGTTTTTTACCCTATATATCATCATCGTCAATCTGAATATACAAAATGAATAAGGAATGGAAACAACCTGCGAGAGGATTAACAGAGTTCTGTGGTTAGTCGCATCTAAAAACGCGTTTAATGAGTTTTAGTATTAAATAGTTAATAACAAATTCTAGGCAGTTCGAATGGCACAAGTTGATTACACTACCATGGGCGACAATAAGGGGCTAAAGCTTAGCAAGTTCTGTTCCGATCTGGGAGGATCGGTCGGAGATCCTCTCGCTCTCTCTCCATCTCGGCTGAGAGTTTTGCCTTTTTAAGATGTCATTCGAGTTTGTCTTGGTATAAATTTCAACTAGTCAATGTTTAAGTGTTAGTATTAATAATAATTTAGTCACTAGATGCTGTTTACTTGCTTGTTTTTATTACTCAATCGTCTCCGTTCTCGGCTCAGTTCTGTGGCTCGTATCAAGTAGTATTTGTTTTTAGTAATAAAAAGTTGATTTCTCATTTTTGTTTTTCGTTACTTTGTTTTTTGGTTTTTTGGTTTTTTGTTTCTTCTCAAATATGTAGGTACTTGTGGGTAATGCTAGGTATCGTCATCATCAGTGTATATAAAAAACAATGCGTTTAGATTTGGTTTCGGTTTCTGTCTTAGTGATTGGTTTCCCATCCTTTAACGAATTTGTCTATAAAAGTATGTAGTTTACTCTCCAAGGCTGAACTTTTCGGTTACGGTTAGTTTCGGTTTCGGTTTTCGGCCGGGCTAAGCTAAGCAAATATACAAAAGCTACTTAAATTAGTTAGCATGTATGGTTGGTTGGTTGGTTGGTACCGGGCGTAGTACTCGTAGGTATATATGTATATATATATATATATATATATATCGTATATATAATGTGTGTGTGTTTGTGTGTATATATAATTAAATGGTTCCTTTATTCATTCATCGTCTTTACACCACCGATAGGTTTCCTTGATCCGTTCATTAAACATAAACTCGTAGCTAAGTGTTACTTACAAATGTGGCCATCTTAGATTAGGATTAACATGCACACCTCACACCTCACACCTTACACCTCACACCTGCACACATTCACGCGCACACACACTCGCGCATACTGTCACACGCACTCACACACACACACATAACCATGGGCAGTAGTCGGCATTAATGGTAGGAACAGTGTGTGCCATAAGTTTAGTCACCTCGCTGCAGACGTATGTAGACGACGCGCCTATGTCAGCTTATCTGCTCTGGTTGCAAGTCGTTTAAGGCCGTTGTTGGAATTTGTTTTTTTTTTTCAGTTTCATGTACACAATAAATATATAATATATATATTCTGTCTTGTCTATTGGAAGGTCTACAATAAGCCCTAGCCCGCCGCCTAGTCCGTTCCCGGAGGCCTTGGCGGCACACACTGTCCACTGTTGTTGTTCACTGTGTTGTTCGCGCTCCTCCGCTCTCAACAGCAAACGCAGAGGTCGAAACGGATACTTGTATTTAGCTACTTAAGGTCTAATTTGGAAAAGTTTCTCTAGGTGACCGAAAAATATTGAACTGCGCTCAAGCGTTAGAGTAAAAAATTCCCATCTTTCATCGCGATGGCTCTTCCGTATATAATACAAAAACATATATTGCCTAGATCTAAGCTAATCCCATCGTGGGCCGCCGTTACAGCCAGCGACTCAGTATGTGGCAGAGGAGCAGCAGCCCCAGGTTCGCGTACACGGAGCACGCCTTGCCGCACAGCTTGATGCTGCTCTCCTGGAAGTGGAATAAGAATTTAAATAGATTAATATACATTTTAGGATCGAATTGGATATGGCAGGTGTCAGTCCCCTCCCATCTGGACATCCCAATCCAAGCCAGACACTTACATTCGCATGCCGACTGATGCAGCTCTGGGGTCGCACGCGATTGAACTCCCGCGACTGCTTGAAGCAGGCCAGCGAGTCATTGACCGACAGGTGGTAGTCAATATGCTGCGGATTGACCGTGAGGACGAGCGTGGCGTCCCGCGGACACATCTGGTCGATGACCAGCAGTATGAGGTTGCTCAACGGTATGGGCAGGACGACAAATGGCCGCTCACATGCATGGGCTGTCATATTGTAGACAACGTTGTCCTTCTCGTCAAATAGCGTGTACAGCTCACGCTTCATGTCGCAGGGCTTGAGCCGCGTCCGGTGGAGCGTCAGATACCGCAGCCAGTGATCATCGTCGTTCTTCTTCCCATGCCCATTGCCATTGCCGCCGGCATGACGCTCCGGCTCTGGCGGCGGCGGCGGTGGCTCTGTGTCATTGGAGTCGCCGTACATGTCCGCATAGTGGCTGGACACTCCGGGCGCCCACTGCAACAGTTGTACAATATACCACAGCGCCGTATGCAGCAGCCATTTGCCCACGCGCAGTAGATGGAAAAGAGGCTAAAAGATTGGGTTATTAGTGAAAGCCTTTGCAAGTGCAGTCTATACTCTATAGTTAATATGTTGTTAATCAAGTTCATCCTACCGAGAGCAGCATGCTAGAGGCATTGTTATCGTTCTTGGACTCGAAGCAAACCGCCTGGTAATCGTAGACCACTACCCGCCTGTACACACTCTCCTCCAGCAGCCGCTTCATGATGGCTCCATTCACTTCGCCGAAGAATCTGCCCGTCTCGTGGACACGGGTTGAGATGACCACATAACCATTGTTGTCCAGTATATAGCAGTCTTTGTCATCCACGGCACAGGCCTGTGGGGGAATAAAAAACGTAATAAAGTTAAGAATAATATATGGATTAAAGGTATGGCCACTACTCACATTGCCGGTGATGTTGTGGAAGAGTTTGTAGAGCGCCGAGTGCTGAAACTGGAAGCCAACAACTGCAGCCGGTGCCGACTTGCCTCCTTCGCTGTGGAAGACGGCATGACTGGCCGTGACCAGGATCTCTGAATTGCTCTCTGCAGAGGGAGTATAGGGAGTTAATATATTTTTAAGTTGAAGTTTGGTAATTTAAGTAAACTTCTGTTACTCTCTTTAGGGGAAAACTTAAGCTAATATATTATAAATCTAATCCTAAATAATTAACAGCATTCCTTTAGAATCTGTTCCATCCCTGGACTTCATTTAATGGATATTTATTATCTAGAATCCTATTTTATTATCCATTCTTCTATCTGATATAGAGTTCAACTCACCACCCGCATCGAAGGGCACCGAGTAGACGAAGCTTTCATCCCGCACAAAATGCTGGTCGACGGCGCGTTTGTACCAAATCTCGTCGATGGCCCGGGTGTTATTTTTGCTGAAGGTCTCTCTGCAAGCGGGCGAGATTAGATACCATTCCCATGGAGATATAGATATATATCAGCAGGACTCACCCGGCTCCGGATTCTTCGGCGGCGTTCGAATGGAATTCATGCCAGCGGGTGAGGCCGCTGTGGGTGGCCAGGAAGGCGACAGTGACTCCGAATCGCTGCTTGAACTCGTGCCTGTCCACAGAACAGATAGATAGTGTTATGACACCGAAGCCAATATGATATGTTAATTAAGAAAAACAAAAACAAAGTTTAAACTTAGACTAGTTAACAGGATTGAGTATCGAAGTTTACTGTTGTTGTTGTTGTTTACCTTGGCAGCAAACCCATTAGAACGGCTATTGGGCTTGATGCGCTTGTGCTAGATTCGTGAATGGTTTGGTATTTCATAATGGAGAGGCATTATGTTTTGTTATGTATCAAGAGTTCAAGAGATATTCAAGAGATATATATATATAGAGATATATGATCAAAGTAGTTGGAGAGTAGAGTTGTGGGTGCAAAAATTCAATATGAGAAAGACATTAAACGACAGCGACGAGGAGGACGACACAAAGAATCGGTATAAAATGCAAATAAATGTGAGAAAAAGAAGGGCGTACACAGAAATAAAAAAGTGGTTAATATGTGCTGCTGCTGCTGCTGCTGCCTTCTGGCCCGATGGGCGATGGTGCATGGCGTTGACTGTACTGGAGGTGTCAAGCCTAGCATTGCAATTAATCCCCGATCGAATCGCTAGCGTCACTTACGTTATCTTGTCCTCATTGAAGCTGGTGGTGTTGGAGTACCAGTCGGTGGCGTGGGCATCAAAGACCAGAGCCTGCATCAGCTGCCGGTCGCCTGAAAACCAAAGAACACGGTCAAAAAGGGCCATATAGGCTGTGGAACATGGCTAAGTAGTGGTCGCAGTGGCATTACTTGCCTTAGAACCATTTTTTAAGTTTAATTACACAACATTTTATTGGCTTGATGTGAGCATTATAGATAGTTAGTCCCCTGTGACATGCAACAACGATTTGAGTGTGCAAATTCCTCAGCTAACTACGGAATAATTCAATAAGCTACGTGATAATCATACTTATGTTTATAATATTAGTTATATCTTTAGTTTTAACTGGCCCAATCCATTTGGTCTTAGTTCCCAGAGTTGGATGCAGTGAGATTGCAATTGATCAAGCTTACATTTTCCAAAAATCGAAAGAAATGGGATTAGGTTCTTGGAAAATATAAATCTACTTCCCATTCCTATACGGAATAAGGTATAACGGACTGGCTTAGAAAAACATTTAATATTAAGTATAATATGATATTTAGGAGAAATTCAGACCGTTCCCAGGTGAATTTCCCAATAGAAACTATTTCATTTGAGTTAGGGTCAGACTACATATACATATTATCCGCTGAAGGTGCAGGTGCATAGGTCGGAAATGAGAACGGTGCTACTGAGTGAGTGCCTGTGGATATATGGGTGGGTGCACACAACTATGACTGTGACTGTGACTGATGACTTTTGACATTCGTTACTCACAATAGTAGCTTTCTTTTTCATTGATTGATGGATAGCGGCCAGTTGATGAGTTGTTAGCTGTGAATTTGCATGAACATTGAAATCGCAGTCGTAATTTTCGCATTTCTAGCCGTACAAAAACGGAAGAACATCGAACACAAAACGCATAACAGAGAGTCTGGGAAAGCGGCTGCTTATCGGAAGCGATCGATTCGAGTATCGGGGAATATATAGGATGGCTTGGGGCTATTTCCTAGGGTTCTAGATACTTACAGAACATGGCGGCCGCGTGCTCTGGGGGCATAGCACTACGGCTTCCCGGCCATCGCCAGCCAGGCTCAGACATGCGCTCGAGAAAGTACAGGAGTTCGATCTCTGGCGTCTTGAATGTCCGGTTGCTGTGCTTGCAGAATAGCCTGAAATGTGGAATAATAATCCTTGTAAAATTATAATGATATATGTATGTGGTGGGTGGGAAAAACTAACCAATCTGGGTGTATTTTCCATTTCTTGCCAGCAAAAAAGCTGCGCAAATTCGTGCCCTCGACATTCATGCGATGGATTTCCTGATCGGTTCGAATGTCCAAGCGACTGACACCATACTGCTCCGGATAGGAAATTACCAGAGTGAATGGTGTCTTCTTGATGGCCGTCCAGTAGTATTGCCGCTTTGTGCGAGTTACCCGTTTCTGGAAAATATTGAAAATATTCATTAAAGTTTATAAAAATAAGAAGCATAAAGTCCCCTCTAAATTTAATTAGATATATGTATATTTTTAAAAGAGCTTTCGGCTCTTTGTTTCTTTTGATTCTATCTTTTTTCGGTTCTTTCTTTCGGTTCAGAAATGTCTTCATTTCTCTTAGGACTCCGCTCAATTCTAATAAGAGAGAGAATACGTAAAGCTCGCTCAAAGTGCAGCTAAAACAATCTCTTGCTCACTACTGACTGAAACTCATAAGTTGTTGGTGCTGATTTGCTTGTACATTGCAGGCAAAGCATGGAAAGGAGAGCGAAAAAGATGACTAAAATCTCATGAGACCGAAAGACAGCGAGAGTCCAAATTGTAAGATTTTTTAGATTCTCTTTTTATTGAGGTTCGCGGGCAGCTGTTCTTTAGCGATTTTTTAGTTAGCTCTGATTTTTCAACTTACCATTTCATCGAAATGATTCTTGACCAACATCCATTTGCTGCCTGTCGATTGATTGATTATGGAATCTCTTATCTGTTAAAACAAAATATAAAGAACAAAAGTAAGTATTTTGTTGAGTTAAAACTTATTTTATAGATCCTACCGTCATCAGCACTGGATTAAAGTCTCTGGCGGGTCGATCGTCATCCAACAGCTCGACTTCAATCATGTCAACGCTATTGTACGAAGGCTTCAATATGTAGCCTTGGAACTGCGACATGCAATAAGTTAATTAACAATTTCGAGTAGAGTACGCAATATATCTTACAATTGGACGAAAATCTGGATGGAATAGTATATAACCATTGTTGGTTACTATAAACGCATAGCCATTCACGCCAAGCTGTTGAGAAAGACAATAATTAAAATATTTCAAGTAAAGTAAATAGTTTATACTATACAAACTTACCATAAACGGCGACAGCAGCTTTTTAATATCATTGATGGGCACATCCGTGCCGGCCACGCCCAGAATGTTGGCAATTCTTGTCTGTGCGTGCGGAGAAGTTTTGAGATATATTTAGAGGGTCAAGTGGGGGTCAAGTGAGTGGAAACGAAACATATACACAAGTTGGACTTTAAATGTTTACAAGTACAGAGAATTTGTAGTTAATGGTAATTGGTTTTTGCATGTTAATCAAATACTGAAAAATGAATTTGAAATTTGAATTCGATAAATGGCATTGCTAGTACAAAACGCCTTAGGGCATCTCAAAGGAAAATACAAAGATGGAAATCAAAAAGGAAACAATGTCGAATGCAAATATGAGAAGCATCGTTTACTACGCAAGAACTTACGAGTACAGTCAAGAAAATCGATTTCAAAGATTTATATTTTAGTTTTTTGTTTTTTTGGCTTTTTGTTTTTCTTGTATTGATGTTTACAAAGAATTTAGTTAAAGCGTTTTTTCTGTATTTTAGCGGCTAATTACATGGCTAGCAGAGTAGTACTAAGAGCGTATGAGAGAGCGTTGAGTTTATAAGGCAGTGTGTGTGAAAATAAAATAATTAATTTTAGTGTTAGGATCGGAAGACAGTAAATCAGCGATAGAGAAAGACGGAATGTACAATTTCTTTGTAAAAAAAACAGTTTTTTAATAAAATCAAGGATTTTGAACTAAAAATGTGTGAAAGAAGCTGTTTTACACGTGTAGAGAGGCCTTTCTTCGCGAAGAAAGTACAGTTGTGCATGTCTGTTTGCGTTGTTGGTGTCTCGGTGTAAGAGTGTACAGTGTACAGTTTTTATACCCTTCACATAAACATTTTGGGTGGCGTTTTAAATAGTTGTTTGCTTTTCTTTTGTTGAGGCAGGGAATCTACAGAATCCCTATTTGCCACAGTGAGTGAGGGAGAGAAAGAGTTACAGAGAGGATCAACAGACAGAAGGATTCGATCACAGATCGTTGAGTTTTTTGGAGCAGAACTTGCAGTTTTGGAGTGTCCATTCAGCGAAGCTTTACACACACACACAGAGATACAGAGAGAGAAACAGAATGAGAGAGGGAGAGTGCCGGAGAGAGTCTTAAACTAGGATTGCAGAATTAAATCATTCGGGGTTAGTACCAAGCACTTTATCGGACTGGCTAGGAAATCATAAGTCATTGCATTATGGCCAAGGATTCGGGGTGTTGGCTCGGAATTAGGCATTACACAAAAGGAAACCAAAAGAAGAACAGAAGATTTTGAAAAACTTGTGGGTGCGGGAAAGAAATCAGGCGAAAATCAAGAGCAAGAAACAAATTTTGATCAAGTCACACATGCGGCTTAGAGACAAACAAAAGTGATACAATTTAGGGGGATTTTTCTTTTTTGGCTTTTGCATTTTGCATTAGAATTAGAATTTGCAGTTGTTTTTTTTTTGAGGGAGGAGGATTTTGATTTAGATACAATTTACTCACAACTTGAAGGTTTATTTTCGCAGCCGGATTTATATCGGTCGTTAGATTAATGAGCTGTGAATTCGTATTTGTAGTATTTAATAAATCAATTTCTAGGAACGAAAGCAAACTTAGGTAGGGTTATTCTAGGGGCGGGTGGAGTTGGAGGCGTGGTGGCGTTGGTGTCGGTGGGCGGGAAGCGCGGCGGGGTGCGTATAAGGGCCCTGATCCTAGTTCAATATGATCTGATCTGCTCTGATGTGGTCCTGTCCAGCAGAAGGGTATAAAAACTCCATTGGAATCGGGATGAGATGTGTTTGTCTTGGGTTATATATTTATAATTATATATAGAAATTGATCTGTTGTGGTGGTGGTTCTTGTGTGCTCTATATAGGTCCTCAGCAGCAGCAGCCTAGGGTTTCTCCGATTTTAGATCAATGTTACTTTGTACTTACTAAACATCAATGGGCGTCTAACATTTATTTGTTAGGGGAAAAGGGGGGCGGGTTGGGGCTACCAATTAGCGCTATTTTCGATATATATGTATATATATAGAGTATATATATGCAGAGTCTATAGTCGATCGCGGCTCAACCCAATCTTTCTTAGTGAAAACAACAAATGGTAAATTCTACTACTTCAAAATGCTAGATAAAATGTTCTATTTATATACGTTAAGTAATCAACTAGGCATAGCTATAATTCGATAATTTGTTATAATAATTAATATTATAATGGTACGAGTACGGTTACGGTAACGGTTACGGTTATATTTATATATAGAGAAAATCAATATATCTAGTTATCGTTAAATACTGAACCAATTCGCATAGATTTCGTTATTTGTTACATGAGAATACGTTTGGATTTGGATTTGGATTTTGTTTGGTTTTGGTTTTGGATTTGGTATCGAACCGAGTACGTGGTCAACTATAATGTCAAAAGGTTGCTAAAGAATGCCATGGTCCTAGACCATATTAGCTAGATTTATATACGAGTTATAGTAGTTAGTTATAGTATATATCGGTTAAATATGGATTAGGTATGCATGTATGTAGCGCAAAGTATAACAAATTGTTTACTTTATATATATATATATATATATATACGGATAATATATATACGAGTATATATGGAGAGAGCTCAATACGATATGCAATTAATTGGCGTATATATTAAACTTTCATCAAGAGCAGTAAATACGTAAATACGTTATACGCAAAGAATTTCGTTCGAAATTTATTAAGTTTGGATTCGATTGGTATTTGTTAGAATTTGGCATTATAGTTTGTACCTCACGTGTTTGCAATTCCCAGAGTGCTTCATTTATTAAAACTTCTTCGGTGATATTCTGTGGTATATAGTTGTGTATAGTTTGGTAGTAGTAGTAGTAGTAGTAGGTAGTAAGTATCGTGTTATATATATAACGCATAAATTATTAATACAGTAGTAGTAGTAGCAGTATAAAGTGAGTTGTTACATAGATAGATTCAGATTCAGATTGGTTTTGCTGTATTTCGATTTCTTGCTTCGATCGTTAATGAGTTTGGGGGCGGCTGCTGATTCTGATTTCAGTTTTCTTTCTTTCATTTCCGCTAAGAATTTTGCAGTGCTAACTCGCTTGATAGAGTTCGATTCAATATAGATATGAATACGTAAGTACCCCAGTGCCAGGGGGGACTCGATGGTCACTTGAGGCATATTTACTTACCGCGTTCTCGCGTCGATCGTAGATGGGCATCGAGACGGTGGTCATGAACTGGTAAACATTCGAGTCCACAGGCTGGTTCCAGGTCTATAGGGAATAGTGGATAAAGTATATATTAGTAAGCGCTTTGACAGAGAGAATAGGACATGTAACCACTTAAGAATCTGAAATCTTAACACATGTGGCGTAACGTTCTCATTGTAGTTCCAAAGCCGATATAAATGAATAAGATGCATAACGCGGTATCAATTTTTTAGCGCTCTCTCTGGCTTGTAAAGAAACATTCAAGAGAGACTAGAGCCAACTTAGAAGGCACAAAACCGCATGGCGTTACGCATCTTATTTATTATATTTGTATTTTTGTGTAGAACGCACCTCCTTCATCCGCCTGTACTTCCTTCGGTGAATCTCGCTGGGCTCCAGCATCCGATCGTGCACCTGCCAGTATTCCAGGACATCGGCCTTCTGGTACTCGCACTGATTGATGTCCCACAAATAGTCGGAGAGCTTGGTGTCCTATGCACAGATATATTAAAAAAGAGAAAAAAAATGGGAGAGGGAGAGGATGGAGTGTTTCTTTGGGAGACTTCATCGCTAACCACGCTGGGGCACCACTACCCACCTCGATGTCCGCATAGACCTGGGACCAAATCACCGGATGATCGTGCCTACCCAAGACGAGGGGCCTGGCCATAACTGGAATGTAATTTAAGACCATCTCGCGCACCTCGGCGGTGTCGCTGAGGTGGACATAGTAGCCCTGATTCTCGCATGCCATCCACCGTATATCATCCCAATTGGCCACCTCTTTGCCAATCAGGTAGGTGAACACACGGACCGGCTTGTATGGCGGGTCACGCCAATTGTGCAACTCGAAGACCTCGCGATTGTTCTCCGGCGCCCCGTCGCCAATGATCATGATCGCCTGATTGCACTGCGCCCCGCGCGACGTCGACTTGGTATCTTCCAATATCTCGAATGCCCTTGTCAATGCAGCGGTATAATTGGCAATCGATTTGGGTTTAAACGATTCAATCCCTTCTTTCAGTTCACGTATGTTGCCCAGATTCGCCTGGATGATTTTCGTGTGTTCGTTGGTTGTTGGTTGTTGTGTGTTTGTTTTTGGATTGTGTGTGGTTTTATTGTTGGTTATTGGATACGTATTTTTGTTATCGGTTTTTCGGTTGCATCAATTGGGTGTGTGTGTGTGTGGTTATCGATCGATTTTGGATATCGAATTGACGGTTGACGGATTCGGATTTTGGTCGTGTTTGTTGCGGGGATAGACAGAAATCAAATTGTTGTTAATTATAAAATCAAATCGAAATAAGGCAAAAGAAAAAAATCGATATATACTTGAATGAGTGTCTCCTCGAAACATCCGACCACTGGGCTCACTTCCTTATCAAAGGTGAAGATGTTCACAAAGTCATTTGTACCTAATGTATCGAGTATCGTATTGACAACATGCTTTGCGATATCTAGCCTCTGTCCCAACATTGAACCGGATCCATCCATCAGGATAATGATATCCTTCGGACTCGTCGCCGCCTCCATGTACCAGGAGCGTAAGCGGCAATCGTATAGATCGACCGGTACGTCCTTATTCCACTTCGATGCAGGGAATTGACGCATAAAGCCAGTCGAACTGCCAAAGAATTGCCACGACAATGTCGGATCGTTTTTGTAATTGTCGCGGAATATCTGATCCAAATTCTCCGACCACTGAATTGCTTTTATCACATCCGGTGCTGTGTGTGGTGGTTTGTGGTGTGTTTTTGTGTGTTTTGTTTCGTGGTTCGTAGTTCGTAGTTCGAGGTTCAATGAAACGGAAAGAATTTTGCAAAGAAACACAGATTAGTTGGCCTCGACTTATGCGGACTTAATCCTAGTCGTAATCGTAATCTATTATTGTCGGTGGACTCTCCTCCTCCGCGGACGTAACAGTGACAGGTGGTTGGTGTTGTAGTATTAGTAGTAGTAGTAGTAGTACTGGGTTCGTGTGCTGGTGGCTCAAGTTGGGTGTTGTACGGTTTTTGGCAAAGCATTCCGCGTGTCTTTCGGCAGTGGAGCCGGAGCATTCGCATTCGCATTCCCATTTGGCGTTGAACCCGGGCGCGCCGTCAACGTACGCATTGCACCGCCAGCGGCCCCGGCGGATTAACTATATATATATAGATATGTATGATCTCGAATCGGATGGGATTCGATCTCGCGGGGCATTAGGTACAGTGTGGTTTCGGGCCGGGCGGCGCAGTGCGTTGCTTGACACGTGCACGCGTCCCTCGCACGCATTGACGCAAGCGGTTTGGAAATCGAAAAAAATCAAGAGCGGGATTCGGGAAACGGATTTCGATTTGATTTCGATTCAAATCTATGGATAGATGCACTGAACAAAATTCCCCTAAGAAATTCTTGGTGAATTTATTTAAAAAATTATTTGTTATCTATTTTTTAACTTTAGAAATAGGAAGAAAAATCCTTGATTAGTTTGTAATCTATTTTTGAAGTCCAGAAATTGTAAGAACTATTGTTTAATGTTATAGAAATACAATTATTAATACGATCATACTGATATTTTAATCATTGAACATTTTATTTTCCTATAATTCCCAATGAGTTATAGAATTTTAATGTAATATCCTTTTTCCTTAAAAAAATATATAGTTCGTGACACTTTAATCTCTGATTTAAAGCTATAATTCCCAAATGAGTTCTTGTATTTGAATTAATCGCTATAACAAATCATAGTTTTAACCAACTATCCACTAAGTTATATGTAAATGCAGCAAGGATATAATCCCAATCAAAATCAAATCGAAATTTATAATTTTCGTTTCCGGAATCCCTTCGAGGAAAAGGAGGCGCAGCGTACGGCTTATATGGCATACAGAAAAAAAAACAACGATTACGGTCAAGCGAGCTAGCAAACAGCTAAAGAGCGAGTGAGCGAGCGAGCGACAGAGATAGAAAGATAGAGCGAGCTAGCTAGATGCGATTTCTGGGTTCTACTTTCTGGTAGCTAGACTGAGACGAAGAGTGTTTGGTTAGTTTAGTTACTGGTGTTTGATTCGAAAAGCATTACACAGAGTCCTGTTCTTATGTTCAGAAAAGGATCGAGCTTGACAGCAAGCGATTTGAGTAATATAATTCCATTTAGAAGTCCGAATATATTTTAGAAAATTTTGAAAATGGTTCTAAATAAATATCCAATTAATTAAAAGGATTCAAAGTCAAGATTATATTTAAAATAAAATCTTCATTATTAGGAAAACCCTCTTAAAGGATATTTTTTTTATCTTAGGGCCTAATAATTCCCAATGAGTTCTAGTCTGACAAGTAAATTCCTTTAACAGAACCGCCAAGATCGATCACAAAAGCTTATAAGAACAGGACCCCTCAGACAAATACAATAACAGGCGACAATTACGGATACAGTTACAAAAGAGAGAGATTGAGAGATACACAGAGACAGATAGAGAGAGAGAGAGATAGGTGGAGGGCGGAGAGAAGAGATACACTGATTATGGTGATGATGGATTATTCCAAACCTCGATCGAACACATTGACCGGCACATGGACCGAGCTCACGCTAAAGTTGACCGGAGTGTTGTGGAACTCCGGGCGTGGTTCCAGGACCACCACCTTCGGCTGCACATAGATCAGCGGCTCGCCAATATCCTTGTCCATGTCCGGTGCCGGTGTGGGTATGGGCGGTATGGGATCGCCGGGCTCCAGCATCTCCTTGGCATTGTAATAGGAAAACATCTTGTCCGCCATATCGTTCTGGTGCGACAGAGCCGTATTCTCAGCGGTGTCCATAATGCGCTGGGGGGAGGGGTTGGGGTTCCAAATTAATTCGATTTTGTACACAGTTAGGGAACATGGGATCGACATACCCGCACAGCGCTGACCTTGAGATCCATCATCATTTCGATTTCCTTGGCCATCGAATCGACAATGGAGGCTCCATTCCGCGATACCACTTTCGCGTCCTTGAAATGCTGTTTAAGGGTTCAGGAGTACATTAATTAAATAATATTTTAAGGTTCAACAAAAGGGGAGATTTTCACAGTGGGTTGTTCTTTTTGATATAATATCCTAGCTTGATATTTGGTTCCCGTTTAAATGGGGTTTCATTATACAATTACTTAGTAAACAAATAACTTTAATATTTTTTTACGAAACCATTATGCTATTCTGTTCTTGGCTTTCCCTAATACATATGGCCGGCGCGGAACCACCACCCCGTTAAGCCCATTTGGAGGCCCCCAGTGGGGCCATCGACAAACACATTTACATGCATAACGAACATTATAAACAGTTGGCGCCAATGCGCTTGTAGCCAGCCCATGTGTGAAACAATTTCATTTGTAAATCCAATTGCGCTGCCTAAAAATAAATTACCAGCTGTCCTGCCAGCGCACTGACCTCATATGGGGTAACGGAGATGGAGACCCAAAGGCGGCCAAAAAGTAGCTTTATCTTTCTTTTGGACTAAAGTGGATACCCTTCTTTAAGGTAAATTAAATTATCTATTGAAGTGGGACTTTGAAAATCGTTTTGTTTTGCCTCCAAGTAAATCTGCAAGTTCTCTTCTGGTATTATCTCTTATTTAATATGATTTTTCCCTATAAAAATGATAGTTCCGTCATAATGATGGTGTCACTTTTATCTAAGAAAACTTATTTGTAAGCTATAATTTCCAATTTCTCATTAAAAGTTATTTTTCCCTATAACAAATTATAGTTAAATTAAATTAACTATATAAATTGGACTTGAAAATGTTGTTTGTTTTACCTTCAAGTAAATTTTCAAGAGCTTTAAGTAAATTTATATAATAATAAATATATATATATATTTATTTTAATAAACATATATAATAAATTACAAAACTAAAGATAAGATAATTTTTCTACTATTACTATTTCAATATTAAATACCTAATTAATATATCCTACTCGCAATGAAGCCTTTGACCCACTGCCTTACATTTCCCCATCTCCCACTGATTTATGCCCCAAAACCAATTATTATTAGCCCAAATTAGACCCAGGAAAAAAACCTCATTATATAGATTTTCCCAGGGCATTGAAACTTCGGCCTACTGCCTTAGAATCTCAGCTTTACATTTTTTATAATTGCCGCTCGGGCTAGCAGCCTTTAACCCAAATACGGAGCCGAAGTCTCAGCCTCAGAGAGACGTCAACAAGGAGCGCGCACAAAAACAGAACCGAAAAAAAATGTGGAAAATGGGGAATGGAGCAAGGGAAGAGGAGGGAAGAGGGGAAAAAGCGGAGCGGCGGAAAAATCAATAAAATGCTCTTTGCTCACATTTTGAACCTCCTTGCGCCTGGTGATGAAATCGCCCAGATGAAACAGCTCCGTGCCCAGTTTGTCGGCCCACGAGTGAACGCTGGAGAGTGATGGTGGAAAATTGGGGATTACTGGTATCAATATCCCGTAACTCGCCGCCCCAGGTAACACTCACAGATTGTAGTTGATGTTCTCGGCTGGCTGCAGGTTGACGCACGGGGCCAAACAGACCAGAACGGAGAGCAGGCCCAGGCAGAGGCGCCAGCAGGCCAGGAATCTGGTTAGGAACCAGGCCATGATTGCCCCCGATGCCCCGATTCTTGCGATCTACTAAGTGCTGCTGATGATGACGGCGGGGGTCGATCGAGCGGGAGCGCGACATAAATACCAGGCGATGCGTTTTTCGTAGCCTACTTCGCTGCGGCGCTCACACACTCACGCACTCGAGCTGGCCACACACATATCCCGTTGTTAGCCCGTTAGCTCGGTTCTGGCCACCTGCCCTGGCCCTTCGCAAACATATCCCCCGATTTCCGGCACTGGATCACTACTATATATATATATCTCACTATCCCCTAGGCACTGGGTCGCTTTAGCATGTCCTGTCCCTTGGAATTTTCACTAGTTTTCAGCAATTTTCTACGCGAGCCAGCACTTTTCGGTGTGTGTGTGTTGTTGGCCAGCGAAAACTTTTCTCTCTACACTGTCGTGGCCCGTTTTGACGTTTCCCTGACGTTTCTGGGCCAGCTTAAAGCTCGCCACATGGATTGCCCCTAGATGGAAAGGGACGACCCTAGTCTGTCCTCAGAGGGCATTCTCTGCACTCTTCTGGGCGGTCAGTGCGCCTGCCCTGACGTTTGGCGATTCTGCGCCATCGATTTGTTTACCTCGACGGGCGTCCCACAGGTGTTTGTTTACCTGCCACAGCGCCTGCGTCCTGGCCATGTTGACGTGCGTGTCCTGGCAGCTGGCCGAACATCTGTTGCTTGGGCTGTGGAACACTGACAGTTCTGGGGATTCCCGAGCTTTCCGGCTGGCAGGCTTTTGCGCGGGAGGAGCTTGGCTGCCGTTAGCCGGAAAGTCCATTCAAATTGAGTTGGCAAAAGGGTCCAATAGGGGGCTTATGACAGGTTGATGCTTTCAGGTAATTCGATTTAATTTAAGGCTTTCAATATTTGGCGCATTCTACAGATCTATAAATAGCATTAAATAGATACATAGATTGATAGAGAGAAAGATGGATAGAGAGAGATAGGGATAGAAATAAAAGCCAGAGAAAGGCAGAGGGAGAGAAAGAACGCAAAAAAGAGAAGGATCCCTCGCACAGTAAGGGAATAACACCCAGTTTTAAAGTGTCCTTCACTGTGTTTCAAAGTGTTGACTAAAATTAGAATACTTTTTGCTAGGTTATAAAATAGTGTATGCATTTTTATGAATTTTTTTTTAAATAATATTTCCTTACATGGCTTCAAAGGAGTTCAACATATCCCTCACCACCCGCTAAAGCTCACATGGAGTACACTTTCAAGTTCTTAACCGTTAAGGGTTGAGCTTAACCACATTGAAAACTAGATGGCGCTTCAGTGAATATCGTAATGCCACGAAGTCTCAAAACCAAACATTAGGTGTCGCTTTAGTTTATCAATACTTTTTATTGGTATATCGTAAGGTTTACACGTTTCGCAAGATATGTGTCTCCAGCGCTGACCCAGTCGAAGCTCCATCCACAACAGGCACAGGTACCTAGTACTTGTAGCCACCAGCACCGCCGGCTCCACCACCGCCGCCACCGCGCGCTCCTGGCTGCGGGCCTTGCGGGAATGTGGCCTCACCCTCGTAGGTCACGTCCGCGTGATAGCCCGTCTTCCAGTCGGCAGTGTAGCGCACGATCTGAGTGCGTCCATCGGGCATCTGGACGCGGTACTCGCCGGTCACCACATCGCCGTCGCTGGACGCCTTGTGCGCATAGTCATTGGCAGTCTCCGGATCCTGGACAGCGTACTCGAAGTCGAAGGGCATGCCCGGCATGTGGACGTGGTCCTAAATTTAATGGGTATACGAATTAGTATTTAGGAAATAATATAACATTTATGGAAACATATTTTCCAGTCCTAGAATAGCTTATTTAAATTTTAATTTAATTTAAGCTTTAGTTTGAAGAGAATATCATTTAGTAATGGTCTTTTTCTTCTACTATATCTTAATTTCTTAGTTGGGCTGTACTCACATCGGCTGGCTGGCCGGGAATCTGGCGGGGAGTGCCAGGTGGTGCTGGTGGACGAGGTCCGGGCGCAGGTCTTCCCGGTGGGCCGGGCTTCTGTGGAATGGATTTATGGATACATTAGCAAAGGTAACAGCTACCACAAAGGCCAGACACTTAAATATTAAAAGTTAACAAGCTTACAATATTCTCCAAACAACCTTCCTTAAAGTTATGAAACCACACGCCATTACAAGTCAATTTAGTTATGAGTTTAAGAAAACAAAAACAAAGAAAACCCCGATTGTTGAACTTCGCATTATGGAAGTTCACCTGCATTGTGTTATTTTTCGCAACGATCTGCCATTCCGTTATTCCGTTGGGAGATCTCAAAAGGTTAACTTCCAGTCATTTTCAACTGCCAGAGTTAAAGCCAAAGCCCTTCACCGTTTCAAAATGTTGCCATCGTTTTGGGCCGACATTCAGCCACATGACGTGGCAGCATTTATTGAGTTTTGGGTTTGAGTTGAGCCACAGCATTCGGAGTGATGAATGCGGCGACAAATCTCGGCTGCCGACGACCCAAGTCTGGCCTGGTTGCGTCGGAATGCTCCCAGAATGATGGCCGTAATTAGTCCGTTGACGGGGATTCAATTTGAGGCGGTTTTGGCCAAGCCACATGGCCAGATAACTCAGATTCGGGCATTCATTTAATCTCTGAGATAGGGAGAGCGAGAGAGAGAGAGCGCTTTACTCACGAATGGGGTCTTCGGCTCCGAGTAGTCGTAGCCGTTCTTCGTGGGCGGGAGATATGCATTGGAGCCAGGAGCGATCTGGGCGTAGACATAGGCACTGATGGCAGCTAGGGATAAGCTCTGAAATTACACAAATAAACAGAAAATAAATAAAGGTTTACAAGGAAAATATTAAAGCTAATTGTAATGTAATTTTTATATAAATAATTTAAAATTTCAATGGCACTTTAAATTTATATTTACATTATATTCCCTTGAAACAATAAAAACAGCATATGGCAGTAAATAAATAGAGAAAAAATAAGTGAATGAATATGAATTAATTCTTTCAGAAAGTCACACGTGAGAGAGACTAGAAAAATCCCACATTAAATGTAATAAAGTTCTTGCTAAGGATGCACCTAATAATTCCCAAGTACGAATTCATTTGTGGGCTAAATATAATAGTCAATCAACTGTAGACCCAAATTCCAAGCAAATTAATTCCAAACTACCGAAGTCATTCTGTTCTTCAGCCTAAGCTCTGTCAGTCTTGATTTACGGGGAGTTATTAAGAACGTTAATTCGTATTTTTGTATAAATTTCTATTTTAGTACCTTAATTTCCACCGTGTAAGAAGATGGGCGACATTAGAGCAATGTCTTAAAGGTTAAATTAAGAGGGCGAACTGAAAAGTGAACGGTTGCAAATGGAAATAGAAGTGGCGATAAGATCGCTGCTGACATTCAGCCACAGAGAGCAGGTGCATCTGCGGGCGTACGAATGGAAGCCAAAGCCAAAGTCGAAGCCAAAGCAGAAGCCTCAGTTGGAGCCTCAGTTACAGCCTCCTCAGCTTCAGTCACAGCCTCCGCCAAAAATGGCTGCAATTTATTTAGAACGTGCCCGAGAGGCGTTTGCTCAACGGCCCGGCGAAAAGGGCAACAAATGGCGGAGGTTAGCTGACGATTCCGCGTGCGATTCCTGGCGATGCTGGCGCTCTTTAAACACGGCTAATTGACACATGCACATGATGGCCATTACGACGGCCCGTCAACGCAGTCATGTTAGCGGCACAGAGCTCGGATTGCAGCCATCCATCAGTGTTGTCCGACAGCCGCCGGTCAGCCAGTTGCCATAACCACTTGGCCCGGGCTTCTGCCTGTCATCTAATGTTTGTTTTTATTTTCATTTTCATTTTCATTTCCATTTTATTTTTTTTTTCAATTTACATGCTTGCAACTTGGATTGCGGAAACGGCGAAGGCACTAAATTACTCACAGCTGGAAATATTCTATGCTGTGGGAGACACACACAGAGCCATCATTATTATCATTAGCATCCCAGGTGGGAACTGCTTTACATTGTTTGCTGATTAGCTGTGTGTGTGTGTGCGAGGTGTGTGTGCGGTGTGTGTGCGGTGTGTGTGCTTATTAATTGCACATACGACGTGTTGGCCGAACGTGTAACTCCAGCCACTTGGGAATGTATTTGGTCAAGGAAAGCGGGATTCCGCCTCGAACAAGGCTTTCTCACAAGCACACTTACTTGCAACTATTATCGTGTTGGGGCATCTAATTTTGAGCAAAACATAAATAAATGTAATCAATATTTAATGTGGCCTTGGCAGGTAATCTTTCGATGAACATGTAAATTCCTTTCATTTAATTACTGCAGTTTACCTTCAATATATATATATTTTATATATATTTTATTAATATGTTAAAGCTCTCTTCTTTCAGAAAATCACTTAAGTTAAGTGAATCGATTTAATAATCTTCGCTAAGCCTCATATACTTTGCAAATCCCTTGTTCATCATTTTAATTACAACTTTCCTAAGATTTATTTCCAACCAAAACAGGTAATTTCCGCCAGCATTTTTCTCCATATACACGTTCTCCTCTCGTCTCATCAAATAAGTTTAATTTTAAATTAATTAACTTCACTAAAGTTTCCGCAATTACCCAGCTGTGGGTGGTCCCTAACCTTCAGTTGCTTCAAGTATAAAGCTCGACGAAAAAAAAAAACGGAAAACCTGGCCAATAAGCATGTCAACGGCAATTGTACATGTAAAACAAATGTAATTACGGTTAGTTGGCCCAGCAACTGCAATAAAATAACGGCAAATAATTTGCGTGTTAATTAAATAAGAGGCAAAAAAGAGCCGCGAAATAAATTGCGGCAACTTGACGACAGCCCCAAAATTTAATGGCCACGAGGGAGACGAAGGAGTTGCCAAGAATTGCCGATTGCCAAAATGCAACCAAAAAGATTGAAAGAGACAGATAGTTGGTTGGGGATGGGGGAATTGGCAAGAGTCTGGGGCCAAAAAGATTGAGACAATCGGGCAACGAATCTGCTGGATATTTAATACAGCCACAGTGGGTTGCAGTGCTGCATTTTGTGGATTGAAGCTAATTATTGATTAATTTTTGAAGTTAATTCCCTAAAGTATTCATTGAACTATTATTTAAGTGTACCTTAACAAAAAGATAAATATAAATTTATCAACTGATTACATTTTAAAATTAGTTAAATGCTTCTTTTTATGCCTTACTTTATCTTAGTTAGTTTCAGGGAAGGCAGAAACCTTTTTCCTATAATTTTGAATCATCAGAAAACTCTCACTGAGAGGGGCCTTAAGAATTTCCCCTAGATTGTTTATTAAATATTCTATGTATTTTTTTTCTCGCTCTAATTACATATTTAATTTTCCTTAGTTTTTCGGCACAAAGTGCCCACCTCCCTTGCCTTGGCAACCGCAACCATTACATCTTCCATGTGGTCTGGGCTTTGTTCTCATTGTAAGAAGTTTGTTCATCGGATTGAAGGTTTTCCTTGGGCTGCCATGGTTTGTGGGTTTCGCTCCGCATTTTTGCCATGGTCGTTGGACAGCGCGGCAGCACCTTGACTGCTGTGGAACGGCAGGCATTGATCTTGCCAAGTGCTGAGGTGCCACAAAAAAAAAAAAACAGAAAAATTAACAGCCTGTGATTACAGATTTTTGTTTTTTATTACTCATCGCACGCAGGCTTCCTCCCCGATCCAAAAATAAAAAGGCACGAGCCGGCTCACATTGAAGCATCATTAATCGTGCTTAAACCAATAAATTAACAATTGTTTGCTTTGTCCGGCATTATTATTAAATATCTATTATGCTGCATAGCTACCTGGCTGAGTTGTTAATTACAGCAATAAGCTCTTAGCAAATAATTGAATTTGTTTGATTAAATCAACAAGTTTGGTTCGAGAGCCTCGATAATTAATCATTGTGGAGAATCGAACATAGTTTTGTGCGGAAGAAGTACGTACACAAACATAAAATGTTTCCGACCATGTTTGGAGATTGTACTTCAGTTCTGGACAGAATCTTCATGTTTGGTTCCTAAACAACAAGGTGTCCGCCCACTGACCACTCGTTGAAACTGTTGAAATTAATTACAAGACCCCAAAGAATACTTCCAGCTTTTTTTTTTGTGCCGCTTATAGGTCAGCCAGCAGCACATGCTGGGTAATATAAATATATAAAGCTGCGATTTGCATACGATAATCGGCGGCTTGCATAAATATTATATTGTGCAAGTGCTCACATTCAGCTGCGGGCGCCTGACTCCCTCCGCGCTCACATTAGATCACGACCCAGTTAACAGAATCCGATGCCAAATTACAGCGATCCGCTCAGATGCATTTATTTATGACAATTGCATTTTGAATTGCGGCTTAAATGGCAAACTCGAGAGTGTCTGGAGACGGAGCTGATTTATGGGCGGTTAGCATTTAATATGTCTAAGCCGATGGCATCGGTACGGATCGAAGCGAGGCGAATCGGATTGGCCAGTCAAGCGCTTTATGGGGGGCAATAAAAATGTTTATGCCAAAATGTCTTCATAAAAAAACCAACCGGAGATGCTGCTGCCGCTTTGGCTGCATTTATTTTAATTAATTTAATTGGAGTTTTAAGCCGCTTTACCTGCTGCACATCCGTTTATCCCAATGCATTTTATTTGTTTGGTTTTCTGTGTGTTCTGTGGGCCTGTTATTAAGCCATCACCATAGTCTGGGCCTGGAGAGGCATATGGATTCTTTTGGTGTTGCATCATTTTGGGTCGGTTGCACCTTAGACAACTGCAGCAGCGGCAGCAGCAGCAGCAGCAGCATTCTGCAACGCCCACATAAAGCTCCGATGATGATGATGAAGCCTAACGAGGTTGGGTTCGGGGCTTCCTACTTGTGGCTCTCTGCCATGTTGTCTTAATTTATGGAATTTTTTCCACATTTTTTCTCCAGTTTTTTTTGTTGTGGTTGCTGTTGTTGCTGTTTGTATCTGTATCTGGCCGCAGCTGTTTCCCAGCAATTACCGGAGTAACAACCCAAAAAAAAAAGTCCCCTACATAGATGTTAGATTAACATGCACTTGCAACACACGACACGACTCCGCGACGCGACTCGTTCAGTAGAACAACAAACATTTGGTTGACCTTTTCATCGCCATCTCCCATCTGCATCGCTCTGTTGCACGTTGCATGTTGCATGTTGCATGGTGCCCCGCAGTCCCCCCGTTTTTGGGGCATTGAAATGCAAATTTGGCAAAATAAAAGTTAATGGGCCATGTGAATGGCAAGCGGCGAGAGAGCGGGAGGAGCGTGGGGAGCGTCTGCAATGGGAAATGACTTTTATTGGCCGCGTCGCCGCGTCGCTCGCAGTTTGTCGTCTCAGTCTTTTGTTGCAACAAAGTCGCAAGTCTCAGTCCGATTTCAATCAATTCCCCTTTTTTTTTGTGCAACGTTCCCAACTGTTGTTTACCCAAGAGTCACGTGCCTCGTGGCGACAAGGACAATGCCAAAGATCAAAGGTTGACTTGCCCCACGACTCGTCGGGGCTCCCTGGGGATTCGCTTTTGATAAGTTAATTTCTTCCGAAATAGGTCCCCTTTTTGGCCCAAGCCAGTTCCCAAATTATCAGGCTCGTTCAGGCACCACATTAACCCTGTTTAACCCGAATATACTGACACACACCCACCCACCCACAGCCGCATGAAGATATTAACCTTTCAAACAACCAAAAAAACAGGCGTTGAAAAACTTATAAATTACATGTTACGACCCAATGCTTCAGGTAGTTGTTTATGGCCAGCTATGAATTTGCAAATTGTTTGCCCCAACAGCCCAAAAAATTACTTAAAATGTTATAAAAAACAAAAAAAAAAACGGAGATGTGGAAGCTTAGAGGGGGGAAAAAGTGGTTAAACTTGTCCTATGATTGTAGTTTATTTCTATGATTAAATGTAAATAAATTCTATTTTTAATTGAAACTACTAAGCCCCTTTAATTTGAAGATTAAAATAAGCTAAATAGTGATTTTAAGTGGCTTAAAAATGCATTATTTAAGAGTCTCAATTAAAACTAAGCTGAATTTTTATAGAGTGTTATTATGGTAAGAAAAACACTTTTTAAACAAGCCTCAAAAATAATTTTCTCTCCATTTAAATGCTAAAATCCCAGTGAACTAATTTTCCCATAGCCAGCTGCTGGCGGCAAAGCCGCAAAAAAACACCAACCACATAACACTTTCCAGCCAGAAACAGAAGCGGAACAGAGCAATTAAAAATTCCTCGCAGAAGCCAGCTAAAAAGATAGACCGAGTTCGGGGCGCCGGCTCCCTGTCTTCCATATTGCGCATACGCCGCGTTGAACGCTTTGGTTTTGGTTGGGCAATTAACGGAGTCGGAAAGGGAGTGGGAGTAGGAGGCGGAGGCGGAGGCTGGTGCTGGGCTTTTGTAATCAGCTGAAATTTCGATTTAATTAGATTACCACACACACAGCCACACCAAACACACACACACACACAAAGGCCCAAATGGTTGGCTGGCTACCATCTGCCCTGCAAAATCCCCTCGAATCCTCGCATTCCGTATTCTCTGGCGATGCTGCTGCTGCTGCTGCTGCTGCACTTGCCGCTTGCCGCTTGCTCAAGCGTCATTAATTTTTTTGCTATTTGGGTTTTTCTTCGCTTGCCGCAGTCAAAGAGCCATTGCCAAAGACAATAAAAACCGCACAAAAGATGCAGAAAATATCAGTTAAGCCGCAAAATTGCCGTATACCTCCCAAGGCAGCAGAAGAAGAATGGGTCTGAGACCCGAGGCTCAATTACCTAAGCATAGATCAGCTTTGAGGCAATGCCAATCGGCGGCATCAAGCGAAATCTGGTAAATCTGCCAAATTATTTCAATTAAAATTGAATTTGTAATGCAACGAAGGAGTCCAGGCGATGCTAACGAAGTGGGGATGCTCTGTGGTGTGCAAATATATAGGGAATTCTTGTAGCTTACAAGGGAAGTGTAAACCTTTATGGGTTCCCTAAACATGCCCCTGAAAATATTACATTTTCTAAAAGGAAATAAAGGTGGCTTATAACATTTTAAGGTACATTCTCTTAGAAGATTTCTTTTTATAACAAAATCCACACCCATATAAATTTAAGGACACTAAAAATAATATCCTAATCTTCTAGTCTTCTTAAATTTAGTTAAATTCAAATATATCCCAAACAGAGTGCCTTTCAAAGTGTATATATCCCTCCAAGCTCCCATGCTCACAATCCATCATTCATTGGGCAATTGTTCACACTCGAATCGCCGGCAGTCAAGCGTCGAAGCCAAAGAGCCAATGAAAGGGTTTTCGGCCCGGCATGCGATATATTGGCCGTAATCAGGCGGCTCTAATCAGAATAGCAGGCAGCATTGACCCGGCAGAAGCCAGGCAGCCAGGCAGCCGGGCAGACAACCTGCCAGCCAGTTGCGCCTCGCTGCATTCACAATTCACCATTCGCATTGGCCAAATTACGACAATTCAGACATTTACAGAATGCAGCAGGCAGCAGGCAGAAGGCAGCTTGGGCTTTCGGCTTTCGGCTTCCAGCTTGTCAGCTCATCGACAACATAGTGCAAATATCAAACTGTGAATATTTTATGTTTGTCATTTGAAATTCAAAAGCGTGCCCCGTACTGCAGTTTTCGGTTTCCCATCGCCCTTTTGCCACCGCCACCGCCAATCGTTTCCCGAACTCTTCGTTTCCATTTCTGCTATTTTTGCGTGCGAAAATGAGCAGCTGGATCAGGGGCATTAATATGCAACCGCAGTTTGGTGAGGATGCTGGCCAGAGGTGGAGTTGGAGGGGGTTTTGAGGGGGCTAAAGTTGAGCCAGGCAATGTTGGGGAATTTTTAAATCAGTAATACCTAAAAAATGAGGTGAATTCATGGAGTTTTTGTAGAGATTTAGTAATTCTAAGAAAGTACAGCTTGCCCTTAAGTATAGATATACCTTAGAGTTTTTGTATTTTCAAGAATGTACGAGTGACGTGGTGTTGAGTTTAACAATACTTTCAGTACGAATACCTGTTACTTTTTATTAAGGAAGAATACCTCCTGAGTTAGTAAGGATAGAATTCGTTGATTTAAAAGCTTGAGTTCGTTAAAAGAACACTATAAAACCCCCTGAAAAATATCTGAAGCTGCCTCTGGTGGCTGGATTTTCGATTGCCGGGTGCTGCTGCCTCTGAAATTAACATGTAAAACATGCTCGCCATGCTGTTCTCAAAAAGCCTGGCCATTTCAAACGGCCAGCGGCCATTTGTCTATCGAGTGTCTGCCGCTGGTGGGCGGAAGTTCTGTGTTCCCGCTTTTCATTTCGTCTGATATTTTTTGGCGTTTGGGCCTGGTCAAAACAAAAATGCAAAAAGGAAAAAAAAATACACCACAAGAGGAGAAAAGAAAGGCACCGGGGGAAAAAGGCATCGCGCTGGTGCAAAAGTCAAAAAGTTACAAGCGGCAAATTACACGCGTCTGGCCAGAGTTCTACTTCTCGTTTTCCGCCAGACTCTATTTCTTTTCAACCGTCTGTTCTACCTTTTTGGCAGTTATCTGCTTGGCAGGCCAGACGCACAGAGCTGGAGGTAATGCACTGGGAGAAATAGCTGGGAAGTTGGTGGTTGGTTTTGGATTAAATATGAGAATATGGTGGATTTAAGAATTGAAAATATAATGTTTTTTTTATGCTAACTTAGACTTTCAGAAGGTGTTCTGTACAATTTTCTGATTTTAATTATTTAAAGAATTTTAAAAGATACTAAAAACGATATTAAATCACGAATATGAGATGGGATTATCCTCCTTACTTATTTCACTGATTAAATTATTTATAAAAGGCTAGATATATATTTTGTTTTAGTTTCCTTTTTGATTATAATCAACAAAATAATTATATTATCTATTTTTGAGAGCTCTAGTAACTTGAAGAATATTTTGTTTAGAAACTTCTATTAAAACATAACCTTTACAGATCTTTTTTTTCCATATTCTAATTGCCGTGTATTAAAGTGGCCTGGGCAGGGGTGCTTTGGATAGATCCCAGACTGCGGGGACTTATGTCTGGTCTGCATTGCATCCAAGTGTCGCACCAACAATTTAACACGCCCCAGTTACAACAAAAAGACCAGAGAGACTCCCGAGGCTCCAGTCTGTTTCATTTTGTTGCCTGCTTAAGGGCGTTTTCTCTCTCTCAAAACAAAAAAAGGATCAATGCTTTAACAAAGGGAGGACCAAGTGAAAGTATCCTGGCAGTTAAGAGTATGCAGTTGATTGCAGGTTAAGTGTCTAATAAAGGAAAGGTCTCTATCCTGGTTGGTTTGCATTATATTAAGCCTTGAATGGTATTTAAAATATATATTTTTAGAATTATTAAATTTCCTACTAACTTTCAACTTTATGTTAAAATAATAGCCACTGCTTGACCTGTTTTCCGAACTAAATCATTTGAAAAAGAGCAAGTCATGTATTCTTCAGCGAACTTGTAACTATTCAAAGATAGATCAAAAAGTTATTTTTAATCGACAGCTGTCTAAGTTTATAATAAGCTCTGAAGTGCTCTTCAGCTTTGACTGGGTTTTTTTTTCACTTTTCGAATACAAAAGTATGGGAATTCCACTCGAAGAGGTGCAAACTAAGCAAATGTTTACGCTTTGAAAATGTTATTCACTATTTTCACATTTTGGGGGTAAAGAAGGTTTGCCATTTGCCTCAGATGGGGCCGCCACTTAGGCGATGCCTAAATGCGAGTCACAAAAAATATTACTAACATGTGTCCTGCCCCTGCTCCTCCTGTCAAGTGTTTAGTTGGGGAACAATCAGGGAATATTTCCGTTGCCCGGATTTGGGGCGTATTTTACGTGGCTCTCGGCACGCACAGATGTTGCCAAATATGGCAACAGTACATATATTAACCGAGAGCCGAGTGCCGAGTGGGGAGCACTTAAGTGTCTTTGATTATTTGCAATTTGTTCGATTTGGCGGGGGCATGGTTACTGCCATTACTACACATACTGTGTGTCCCCTTCGCCACTTGACTTTCGGATGTGGATTTGGTCTTGGATTTGGATTCGATTTCGGGCCTGGGATGCTGCTGCTGCTGCTGCTGCTGCTGATGATGATGAGAGGCTCTGTGGCAGACGTGTGGCAAGTTATGCAATCGTTTTCGTTGCCATTGACGCCGCAAGAAAATCAGAGGAAAACAAAAAAAACTCAGAAAAGAAAAGAAAACAAAGCCATGTTTGCCAGGCACTTGAAACTACCAGTTTTCCTTGGCAAATCCCATTTAAAGTTTTGCCTGATGAGCTGGGTGGTGGGAGGGGCTTTCGCTTAGCCGCAGAAGAAAAATGACATTGACTGTGGAAAAGGACACTGAGTGACCATTTGCCATATTCCTATTTTCCATACCATACCCGCCCCGGCGATAAACAAATTTGACATATAACAAGCTTAACTTGTTGTCCTTTCCACATAGTTTCGTTTTAGCCAAAGGACAGCCAGGCCAAATCTCATATGATTTGTTTTGCCAGCTGATTTATGTAGGCTTAGGATGCCCATTCCTATTCCCTTTGTTTTTTCCCTCCATAAAATATATGTTTCTTTTTTTTTTGTTTTGTAAATACTTACAAGCAACATGAACGACTTGAAGGACATCATTTTGTGGTTTGAATTTCGGTAGTTTTAGTGCGAGAAATGGCAATAAGGTTGCTGGGTGTGTGTATCCACAAGGCCGCTTGCTGAAGTTGAAATTGAATTGAATTAAATGTATTTATTAGATTTGATTTTGGTTTGATTCGATTTTGCAGCGGCACACAATTTAATTTGGAAATCCTTTCGGGCAGTCACTGGAGTTTGTTGTTTGTGTTTTTTTAACAATTTTATTTTATATATTTATTCTCCTCCTGGGGCGTAGCTTACTTTCACGGGATGGGGGGATGGTGGAGTTTCTGTTTATAGTTTATTTCTGTTTCGAACCGCACGAAGTACACGAACGTTTTGAATTAGGTTAGACAATGGAGATGCGCTTGCTTTTTATAATAAACGCTCGAGACGCTCGCTGCTGGCAGCGCTGTCGACGTCGGCGTCGACTGCGACTGCGACTGTTCGCGTTGCCAACTGCACCCAAAAGTAACGAAGAAAAAAAAAAAGGGGTTTGAACAATTGAGCCAAGTCTCGCGCCTAACTTCTAGATCATCTGCTGCGGGGCTCTCTCTCTGTCTGTCTGTCTCTCTCTCTCTGGGCCAGCTCTCAGAATGGGCCAAAACGGGAGAGCTCTCTGGTCGGCTCTCTGGGAAACCGAAACCGAGAGTGTTGAGGTGAAAAATGTTGCAGATCATCATGCCGAACTCCGCGAACCGAGGAGCTTCGATCATTACGATGATGAATTGGCCAGACGACGATGATCAGGCTGGTTCCATTCAGGCGGATGTGCTATATAACAAGTACCCGTCGCGGCCGAGACCTGCAACGCCCCAAATGACTTTATTAAATACTCCGAGTCGGCTCTAAAAAAGGCCAAATTTGATATTTAAGGCCTTATGGAGTCTGGCGGCGGCACCGATGGCCCTCGGGCGCTGCAGTGGTAATCGAGACTAGACGAAAATGTCACTGGGAATGTCAGATGATAGTCTCAGGCTCAGGTTCTGGCCCCTTGAAAAAGATATAGATATAGCGCCACACGGGCGCCCTTTCTGTTTGGTTTTTGGATTTTGCGAAAGCAGCAGAACTCGCCGTAGAATAAGTTTCGGGTGAGAAGTACGTGATGCGGCTGCCTGGGGGAAAATTGCACAAGCTGCCAATGGAAACGTGTTCATGTGGCGTCCCAATTTCCCGGCAGGCGGCAGGCGGCAGCACCTCTGCTGCCGAAATGCAATCTATGACGTGAGGCTCATGCCAAAGAAGTCGGTGCCCCGAAAACTTATCTCATCCATTGGTGGTGGTGGCTGCTGCTGCGATTGCACAAGGCTCGTCGTGTGTGCACAAGACGTGTCGTCAAGGGGCCTCTTCCTCCTTCCGCAAGACGCGGCGGCGTCCTTCCTTCCGTCAGACGTCAAGACGCCACACCAATTAACCTTGAGCATATCACATTCTTCGCTGCGGCCCGAGATTAAATAACAATTAAAAGCAATCTATTTTCGATGACTGAGTTCAGTTGTTTCTTCACATTTTTATATTGACCACTTGTGAGGTGTTTTTTTTTGTTTTTATGTGTGCATGTGTGCGATATTAAAATTAGATATTCAATTTATGTATGGGGGAAGACGCCAACCGAAAAATAACTACACAATAAAAGCGATCGTCTTACACGCTCAGTGATGGCAGGTGTTTATGTAGTTGGCTTTAGTACCGCAGCAAATTTAAACAAATAAAAAAATGAGCGAATGTCTTGCGAGTTCTAAGAAAATTAAGTGAAAATATTATGAACTTGTTGTTTAAAATATTTATACTTATAAGGCTCTTATATCTTCCTGTATAATATGTAAAATAAAATGTGATAGATGGTTGTAGGTACAGTTTTGTCTGTTATTTTTATATTTTCAACTTATTTTACATTTATTGTTTTTTTTTTTGCAAACTAAAAAATACTGATTTAAAATATAACAATATTTTTCAAAAATATATATATATACTTATAAAGAATAGTATTTTCCTGTAAATTGATTTAATTTAAGTTATGGTTTTTGGGTACTTGTTTTTAGTACCGCAGCAAAATTTATTAAATAAAAGCAATTATGATTATTTTTCCAGCTCTAAAAACTGATAAAAAAACGGGCTAGGAAATAATATAATTTAATGAAGATGTGTATCTTTCTGTAAATTTAATAATATATAACACAAGTGCGGAGCGGTTATAGGTACAATTTTGGTAGGTAAGAAACAAAATATTGCAAAGTCATCTTAATTTTAATCATTATGTAAAGGAAATATATAATATATAATTAATGATTAATTAATTAATTGTATGCTTATTTAATTTCCACGACAACATTAGATTCTAATTGTACCTATATATCATTTAATGTACCCAATGTCAACCCATAATTTAACCATCATATCTGGTATGTATATACCTGTTTAATTACTTATTGAAAATATTTAAAAAAATGTTTATTTTAGATATGCAACGACATTCTTTAAACGACTTTCTAGTACGATTTACTATTAATTATGTACATATTTATAATTATCCAAAGTAGTAACTGCCTTTATTTAGTTTGTTTTTTAGGAAAATAATCTTTGGAGTTTGCTCTTTAACTCTTTTGCAAATTAAATTCTTTCAGTGCTGTACCCAATTCGGTTTTAAAATCAAATTTACATTACCTATCCCAAAAACAAGGTACCCTTCGCATCACTTCTTACACCTGCTGCCATCGTTCAATGGACTCTGCGGATGAAAAGTAATTGAACAACTTTTGGTTACTTTTAACTTTTGATTTCCGTGACACTTGAGGGGCACACACACCACTCACCACACACCGCACACACACACACACACGTGTGTGGCTCTTCATATTGCGGCAAAAGTACGGTACTGCTGTCAAAAATCGTCTTAACAACATAATACCCGCTGCTGCTGCTGCTGCTGGCCCACAAAAATGGGGGCAAGCCCGGCGATCGAGCCATGTCCCACACTCCGGGCCACATTGAAATTTCTTTGAGCCGCACTCGAGTGGAGTTGGAGTGCAGTTTGTGGCAGTGGTAGCTGCGATTACGAAAAGATTTCGACTTAAAATGTAATTAGAGCAATATGATGGGGCGAATTTTATATAATACAATGGCGGGCGCCGAGTGCAAGTTGTGTTGAAAATTTCCTTTTGATTCCGCTCAACAATAACTTGACATCAATTGGGCAACTTTTGTTTCGCTGTCATTGCCGTGGCAGCAGCTGTTGCCGCCGCAGTTGCTGCTGCCGTTGCTGCTGCTGCAGTTTTTTTTTCTGTTTTCAATTTTCGATCATTTCTCAAAGAGCCGTCCAAAGTAATAAAGTTTTGCAAATTTCCCGCTTAATTCATCAAGTGGACACTTCAGAGAGCTTCAAGCAAAACGGAAGCAAAACTTGGCCAAATAATTCGTGGGCTTCAATGACCATTTTTCGTGCTTGTTTTTATAGTTTTTTGTTGTTGTTGTTGTTGTTTCTGTCTTGGCCTAGCTGTTGACATTTTAAAGTTTGTTGCCTTTTTGTTGCAGTTTATTGAATTGTTGCAGCCAAGCAAAGGCAAGCGAAAAAATAGAGAGAAAAAAAATTAACATTTAAAAGAACAGACTCAGAAGCATTTAAAATGATTTTTCCTCGAATTTGTTTTGCCCATTTCGTGCAACATTCAGGCGAATCACCTGTTGATGGCTGTTGCCAGTGTTGTTGTTTTTTTTTTTGGTGGTAGAACCCCAAAGACATTCCACGCCGCTGCACAGGCGCACCTTTTTCAAGCTAAAAATGAGTGAATTAGAATAGCCAACTATGTAATTGCCGCATTTTATTGCCACCAGCAATGGGATGTTGCTGTGGCTATTGTTTTTATTGTTGCCGATGTTGCATCTAAATCTGGCTAAGCTGTGGCTTCTGTTGTTGCCGTTGTTTTGCCGTGGTAGTTGCTGCTGCATTTTCGGTGTGAGAAGTGGTTGAAGCTTTTGGCGATCATTGTTTTTACTTTTGTTTTTTCGTGTCCAGACACTCTGCAGTCATTTGCATTTTTCTTGCAGCGCAGGCTAGTTTTTTTTTTGTTAGCCTTTTACTATTTATAGACTAAATGTCTTGGACTTCTGATGGAATAGTTGGAGTTTCCACTGGAAGCGCAGTGAAGGCGCATCAAATGTCGTTCGATTTGCTTGGCATTACACCACAATCATGTTTTTGGTAATAAAACAAAAAGAAGATTATTTTTTGGGTCTGAAATAAAACGAGGAAATGATTAAATTTTGATTTGCTTATTTAAAAACTGTTAAAATTGGATATTTTATATATTTTTAAAATACAGAAACAATGCTTGATAGTGATGGTAGAATATATTTAAAGGTCTATACAAATATATAAATCGATATTTTACCGTTGGAATATATTTTCATATGTGCGATAATATTTTTTAATATTTTTAACCAGTTTCTATCTCCAACAAATTAGTGTGGAGCTTTGATAATATTGATACTTTAACTTTAAATGCGATATTTGTCGATATTTAAAATTAGATGTATCAACTTTTACGACAATCGGAATTTTAACGTTGCGATATACATATGTGCGATAAATCTATGTTCCGTTCGATATGTTGGATTAATTTCCGCCATAAAGAAATTATTAAGGTGTTTTGATAATTTCGATATCTTAACGATAAATGTGATATATTTTTGATACTTTTAATTAAGATGTATAAAAATTTACGATATTTCCTTAATGATATTGAGAGCGTTATTATTGTTAATATGTTTTGGGTGTAATATATTTGGTGATATATCATATAGGACTTTTCCTCTCCTTATAGTACACCCCCAATTCTCCCAAAGTTCTTAGTTTTTAATTTTAATGCACCCCCCTCTGGTAATTTATATTGGCGATGAAATCTGGCGTCTGCTGTTCTCATTAAAAAAGTTTTCCTACCTAATGATCATTTTTTAAAGTTGGCAACTGCTCCGAGGATTGCATTCATTACGGCCATCTCCTTTTGGCACTTCCTTCGGATTTGATTTGATCTCTTTGCCGGAGTTTCCTGTTGATTGCTCTCATTATGCCACCGAGGAGCGCAACTGTGATAAGTTTTTCCAGCAGGGAAAAATCTTGGGGCTAAAGTCGAGCTTTCCCTGTCACTTGCCACACTTGCCACCATTTTTCTTAATGGAAATTTTCATGCGCTTGGCTTTTCTTTAGACAAATTAAGCGAATTTTTTCTTCGTTCACACCTTCCCCAACTTGTGCATCATCCAACAAGACTCTCTGCGCATCCCCCCCTTCATTGTCATCGTCATCTTCTGCACTTCCGTTCATTGCACCCAAAAATGGGAAAGAGAAAAAAAAGGAGAAGGAAAAACCGAGGGAAGAATAAAATCAAGGCTGGCGAAGTGGAGGAAAAAGTTGTGGAAAACTTTGCACCTAACATAAATCACATCTCAGCTCACGCCCCTCTGCGGGCCACGCCCAGTCCAAGTCCGTGTGTGTGGGTGTGGGTGTGTGTGCATTTGCATATTCCAATTTTGCATTTAATCAATTTACACACAAAAACACTGGGAAATAATGGAGGAGGGCAGCTCTGGCTCAGCTTGCTAGACAATTACCCGCATCCTCTGACATCGGCTGCCTCTTTGCATCATTTATCCTTGTTAATTTTTATTTAGCCCAGCTCTAGGAAAAATCCCTTGGCTGCGCTCTGCAAAGGGGAAACGGCATCCTATTTTTTTCCAGCTTGAGATCCTGAGCGATTGAGCCCTAACCTGCGCTGACTTGTTTACGCGTTGCCCTGCCACAATGGCTGCAGTTGCAGGCACAGACGCGGATACGGATACGGATTCGTTCCAGACCCTGTTGGTGGCACCTGCCGTTCATTCGGCAACTAACTGCCTGCAACAGACGACCTGCCAGTTAAGCGACATTGCAGGACATCTCTGAACTAGACAGCCGTCCTGCACAGACAGCTATTAACTTTCAGTTAATTAAATGTCATTTAAATTGAGCTAATGAAAGGTTTCAATTACCCGTGGGATTCGATTTTACACAGGAATTCGATCTAATTTTATGTGGAACAAGTCAGGAGAATATCTGATAAATATTTTATGAAAATAAAATCATTAACACGTTGTTTCTGATAATTTTTATGCTAAGAAACTACTCTTTCTTTTAATAAACACATTAATAAGAAATCCTACAATACTTACTTGATATACTCAAGGGAATATCTGATAAACAGTATAGCAAAATAAAGTATTTTAAACCTTGTTCCCTTTTGTTTTATGAATATATACTACGCAATTAATATTTCGTCCAAAAAACAAAGGTTTAAGAAATTCTACAATATTCAATTCTTATATAGAAAAAGTCAAGGAAATAATTTGTTTTGCTTTATCAATATATACTATAGAATTAATATTTCCTCTTCGTAAAAAGTCTAAAAAATCCTACATAGTTCTTTGACATTTTTTTAAGTTTATGTTTTATTTAATTACATAACTAAGGACAACTTTTAATCGATTGTTCTTAGCATTTTGAATACTACGAATTTATTATTTCTTCTTATAAAATAGATAAGGAAATTCTAAAATATATCATTATTTTCATGCACTTGCTTAGCCACCTTTTATTTCTTATTGTAGTATTAGAAAAATTACTATTTGCTCTTCTGAAAAAGTTGAAGAAATCTTACAAGATTTAAATATTGTCTTTAAAGTATAAGAAAAATGTAAATAAATAACTACGGACATCTTTTTATGTTGCACTTAGCCTTAGTTGTGTTAACTATTCCTTAATTAACGTTTACCATTCCTAAGGAAATAAATGTCAAACAAAATTGTCAACTAAAAACTAAAGAGGTACGTACTTCCAGATATGACTTGACCCCTTGGGCATATTATAAACTGGCATAAGTTCACCTGGGACAGCAGCCAGCTTATTATTTCCGGATCTACATACTTGGAACTTATATTCAAGTAGATTTTTGTTAAGACTCTTGGCCATAAGCAATTAAGAGAGGCATTTAGCAGAAAGAAGACTCCAATGAATTTCGAAAACTCTGCAAATGTCTTTGCCAAATTCTCGCTGCCAAATGTTCGCACATTTCGATCGGCCGAACATTTATCAAAAACAGGGGGCGACAGCATTTAGCCAAGTTCTCTGGCACGGCATTAGCCACGCCCCTAAGCACGGCGGCCCTCATTGCTTATCAATTGCAATGTGAGCCCACCAAAGTTGGCTCCTCCATAACTTGATGCTGCTGCTGCAAAAAAAAAAATAAAATATATAAAAGGAAAAAAAAAAATAAACGAAAAGCAGAGGGAAAATCCAAGGCATTTAACTCGCAGTGACAGCCCCCTCGGAGCCCCTGGCGGCCCACTAATGGTCAAAACTTATCGTCAAACTTAAATGGGATTTTATTATCGTCGCCAAAAACTTCAACTTCAACGCTACCTCCCCTGCCCACCCCTCCCGCTGGCTTTCCGGGGCCTGAGAATGGGCTTGGTCCCAGAGTTTTCGAGTCGCGAGGGCGTGGAATATAATTTTTCTCTGCGATTCTTTGCCGCTTTTTTTTTTGCCACGTCTAATGCGCTGATTTATATATAATACCATAATTATAATGCACTTGGTTCTCATGAATTGCACCACTACAAACATTTTTGAGGTCGCCCCACATAAATCTTGTCAAAATTGTGCATTCTTCTATACTTTTGCTTTAATTAACTCGAGAATTGCTTAATTACCAAGCGAAAAAAAAAACCAAAAAAAACCGAAAAAATAAAAGAATCAACTTTGAAGAATTGCACAGAAGAAGTCATAAGAAGTGCAGCGATGTGAGCGACGTGTGCATCTCTTGGCCCGGTCGCGTTGGCAATTAATGTCAATCAAGTTGGTGAGATACGACTGCCAACCTGGCAAGGCGATCCGAGCCATAAAATCGCAGACTCCCAAGGCGCAAGGAGAACGTATTTGAACGATTCTGAAAGGTGCTCCTCACCCGAAACCAGAAAACGAATCATTTTCATACCATTTAATGTCAAAACAATTAAACTATCGAAAATTAAAAACACAAAAAGATCATGTTCCAAATTTTTTAGGATGCCACAGTGGCAGCAAAGTGTGGGGATAACTATATAAATAAATATATCAAAGTTTATAAAATTGGTAAAATAAAATATTAAGAAAGGCAAATACATCTTTGTAATTCTTTTAAATAAAATATATTACCCCTTTGCTAGGCAACTTTTCTCATTAAATATTCGATTGTTAAAGTCTTATAAATATTTTTAAATATCCCCTGCATAATCTTATGATTATAATAACATTCTTTTTCGATTTTTCTCTTATTTTTCACAGCTTTATTGCCACGAAATTGAGTTAAGATTGGTTGTCAGTTGGCACACCTCTCAGAAATATTTAATTTGCAGAATTCCTCTGCCTCATAAATTATTCAAGTTGAGAGAAAAACAAGCAGCCAATATTTTTTCTGATGAAACCATAAATATTTCCAGGTTTTCCGCTTCATCCGAAGACTGACTGTGCTCACTGTTCAACCAGGCCACTTAAATTAGTTAATGAGCTCTGCATGAGTTCGTCATGAAAAACCGCAAAACCTTAAAAACGGAAAACAAAAAAAA
>JAEIIU010044609.1:68850-97684 GCA_018874675.1 Drosophila baimaii
TCAAAAATGCAAAGCCAAAACGAAGCAGAACAAACACAGAGAATAATGGCAAAAGCAATTTAAAGGTGCGGAGTCGGAAAGTGGCAAAACAAATTGGCAAACGACAGAAACAAGCTAACACAGAAGTAACCGGGACTGAAATTTGTTTCTGCAATTGTTGGCAACATTGAACTTTAAATGGTAGCAGGCAGCAGTCACACATGTGCTGGCGATTCTCGATCTGCTGTGGTATTTTTTCTTATTTCTGTTAAGTATTTGTATCTGTATCTGCGATGACATCGAAACTGGAAGCCATTGGCCCGGAGACTCTCGGGCCAAGTACGTCACGTTGAGATAGCGATGACGATGATGATGGGGCATAAAAATAAAAGCCATTGCGATCGATCGATTTTCCAAGCAGCAAATTAATTAAAGTACAATTTTTGGAGTACAAGCCATACAAATTGCCGAGAGCAGCCAGCCATGCAGCAACCAACACCTTGACCTTCGCGGATGATAAATGGTTCCTCCAGTGCTCTTCTCAGATGGGCGAAGATCGCAAGAAAGAAATTTTGCTACAATTTTAATTAAAGCCAAACAAGCCGTCGAGCAAATCAAAATTGGTTAGTGCCGAGTGCCGAGAGTGCCTGGGAAGTAGAAAAAAAATATATATACATATAGCCAAAGTCATAAAAAGGCCAACCGGAAGCGAAAGGTCACCGGCAAGGCTTGAATAATTGCTCCGTCCAGTGCGTTAAACGCACAATAACGAACATTTAAAAGTCAATTATGGAGCAGAGCGCATCTCCAATTCGAAGGTTCGCCTCGAATCAATTCCGCCAGTCGCCTTGCTGAAATGCTGAATGCCGGCTGAAAGTTGCTCAATTTGTCAGAGACCTCCTCCGCCGCCTCCTCCTGCTCCTCCTCCCACTCCGATCAGGCGTGCTGTCAGTAATTTATTGATTTCATTTTATTGCACATCGATTAAACACACACATTGCACTGGCTCCTTAATTTTAATTGCATTTCCATCGACTTACAACTAACTTGGGCGCCCAAGTAACAATAAATGAGATGGAAATTACTTAATATCTAAGTTAGCATTTAAACACGATTCGAAATGGTAGAATGTCATTATTTGGTATTTGGTTTGAGCCACAGAACAATGGCATCGGCCAATCGGCGCCATTGTGGGGCGTATGTTCTGTGAAGAATTTAAATGGTATTTTTATTTGCTTAATCATTTCGCAGATCTTAAGATCGGTTTGATTCAAGAATTTGTGGTAGAAAGAAGTTAATAAGATGTAGGTTGTTTTTATATGCTGGAATTTCAAGACTGTATTTATAGTTAGAAGATCTCGAGAATTTATAGAAATTAGTATGGAATTTGGTGTATTTAAATCAAAGCTCTTAACCGTTTTGATCGACTTCTGTCGCTGAAAGAATGTTAGGGCCCTTAAGGGAGTCTATTCTTGGAAGTCTGTTGTTGTGCTTCTGTTATGATTACGCTTAACTGTATTCGGAGAGACATAATAGGAAGCTCTCTTAGAGTGTTTAGCTGCAGAACCCTCTCATTCGCATTTCAGAGCTAGGAATAGGAAGAGAGCGATAGGACAGAAAGATTCATACAGGTACAAAACATATTTCCGCAAAGCAAGTGGCTTTAAGAGATCGAAGTTTGCTCTGGGACTTTAGCGAAGAGAAAGATAGAGTCCACGACTAACCTGTATGATGCAGAATTTTATTCAAAGGAGAAGCAACCTAGCGAGCTCTGATTTAAATACCTGATAATTAATATTTTATAAAAATACTATTTAAATTAATAAAATTTACTTTTCTTTAAAATCTTAAGACAGGTTATGCAATTTCAAGAAAATCAAATTAAGGAAACTTCTTTGTTTTTTTTGTTTACGTCTTGGCTACTTAACTCTTTCGCATAGCCTGCGAAAATCCTTAGCCAAGTGGAGAACTCATCAAGGAGTCAATGTAGAAGGCTCATTCCTTAACCAAAGAGCCTTTAATTAACTGAAACGGATCAGTGGTGGAGTATTGCACATAGTTTTTTGAGCTTCGAGTAGGTCTTAAAAACAAGTTAAAAATTACTTAGAACCTAGGATTGCACCGCTGCCTCTCCGGGCCTGACTCAATGCTTGGCGCCGCTCTCGAAGCTGACGTCCGCGTGGAAGCCCGAGTCGTCGGCGTGATAGATCACGTTCTGGATGCGTCCGTCCGGCAGAAGGATGTGGTACTGGCCCCGTGTCACGCCGTGCAAGTCCCGGTTCTGTTTGTGGCCAAAATCGTTGCCGGTGTGGAAATCACGTATGCGATAGCCGAACGCATACTTTGAGGCGTACTGATGCAGCTGCAACAAAGATGTAAATATATTTAAATATATATGTATATTTATACGGTTATAAGTTGGCTATGTATTTGGCAAGATTGTTCAGTAAACCGATAAGTTGCATTCGTTGAGGGGGAGTGGAGGGAGAGGTTCTTGCTGCGGAGCTTCATCACACGCCCATATGCACATGCCACACACTGCTGCTGCAGTGGGGAATTCGTGCGAATGCTGAAAAGTATGCGATGCAAAATGCATTAAGCACACTGTCATGTACACTGTACAGTGAACACGAGGGGCGGTGACAGCGGCAGACAAAATAATATAAAGTAAATAAAATTATGTGTACTTGAAGGTGGGCGAAAATGCGACCGGTTGATTGAAAGATAAAGATACACTGACTTCTATCTGTGGAATTTACATTGATTTATTCTAGAAAGAGTAAGTCTTCCAGAAAAGTATAAAAGGTTTCATAGAAATTAAAATACTGAAGAGTAATATTAATAATAATAAATAAATTCGAGTTCAGAAATAGTAGATTTAGTTCTAAATAATATTTTTAGGGCACCTTTCTAAAGGAAAGGTTTTTAACTTATGCAGATGATATTTTATAATTATATTAAAAATTAGCAAATAAATGTATGTCAAACTATTAAAACATTATAGAAAATTTAAATGGTTTCATTGAAAATGTAAAATTAAATAGTTATTAATAAATTAAACTACAAAAAATGTACTCTTAATAAGAGTAATTTTTTAAGGAAAGCCTTTTGATGGGAAGATACGAATGCAGATAAATAGTAAATATAAAAAGATGTTTAATAAATTTATAAATAAAACATATACAAATATTTAAAGAATTTATAAATAAAACTATTCTAAAAAATTAAAACCCTGAGAAATATAATCAGATTTAAAAGAAACATTTAAAACAACGAATAATAACAAGAAACCAGAGTGCATAAAATAGTATTTTAAATAAGATGTATATTTTTATAGTATGCCACTAGTAGAGTCTTTTTATAACCATAATTTTTTAGCTATAATAACAAGCCTAATATAATTTCTTGTACCCAAAAAGGGTATTTCCTCTGCCCAACTGTTACCCATCGAGTGCCAAAAAGGGGAACTGGCTCTTGGCTGTTTTTGGAAGCGCTTCCAGAGCTAGAGGAGAAGCTGCTGATGATGATTGGACCTCCAACTTCGCCGGGGGGCCGCTTGGCTATGGGAGGTCTGTCACTCGCACGGCTCCGTTTGTTATGCATGCGATTGTAAATTGTATCGAGGCGGGAGGCGCGTGCGTAATGAAATTTGCAACAATATACGAGACCAAGTCCCCAAGTCCCTCCTGAACACCCCTCCCCCCAAAATCTCTGTCACTCTGTGCAGCATAGATTTCGTTTTGTTGTGTGTCGTGAACAATTTGGGGTTTGCCTTTTTATTGTAAGTATTTCGCATTTCAGCAGGATGGAAGTGGAAGTGAAATAAGCGAGCGTGTGAGCCGAATTTCGCCAGGATGTGGTGGCGTCGGGGTGGGGGTGTGCGTGTGCGTGTGCGTGTGCGTTTCCGTTTCCGCTCATTCAAATGCCCAGGATCTCGGCGACAATTGTTGGCAACTTTCGCTACATGTTTTGGGCTGCCTCTGCCTCTCTCTCTCTCGCTCTGCGGTTTTTATGGCCTGGCCCCAAGATTTGTGGCAAACTTTTTGATATGTTAATGAGTTGTAAATTAAGTTTAATTAAGTTACATTGTCGACTAGATTTTACATTATTTGTGTCGCCGCTTTGCCAAAATGGGAAATGTTATTCCGTGTGCTGCCACACAGAACAACAAAAGTTTCCACAGACTTTAGAAAATTTATAGACCTAGCGCGAGGGAAGTGTTGAGTGTTGAGTGTCGAGGAGTGTGGAGTGTCGAGTGGAATTCCCTCTTGATTACAAGCCTGATTGACATTTGTTTTAGCGAGTTTTTACTTTCAAAAAGATGGAGCCCCCCCCTAGTCCCCGCCCCTAGCCAACACGATGAACATAATTAATAAATTCTCTGCTCCAGCAATTTGCCAACATTTGCACTTAAATTCTTTTTTTCCCGCCCCAGCGAGCTTCTCCTTGGTCTCGTAATGAAATGCAAAAAATATTTCTGCTGCATTGTGGCTTTGGTTAGGGCTTCATTAACAGCACGGCAAAAAATGTTAATAGATTGCGATATGTCTGGGGATGAAATTGAAAAAAAAAAAAATCTGCAATAAACCAGAGCAGCGGGAAAATATGCAAATTTGCGGCTAAAGTCCGGAGAAGATACAAAAAACTTACTGCAGAGCCTTGCAGTTTGGAATTTCATTATCAGTTGATTTGATTAAAGTGAATGTAATTACATTGCAGATGAAACATGTCGAGGGGCGGAGGCGAATGTTTGGTTTAGGAAAACAAGCTTACAAAATTATGAACTCGACCATAGAATACCCGGTCATTAACTTAGTAAAAAGTGTGGCATTCTTTTAGGTGCTGAAATCTCTTGTTTTGTATTGATTGGGTTGTTTTTTTTTAAGCTTTCATTACTTCAGTGTTCTTACTTTAGAAATAAAATGAAAGAAACCCTGTATACTCTTCCAGTACCAGTTATTTTTGCAAAAAGAGGGGCATTCTTATAGGTGCTGAAATCTCTTGTATATTTTGTAAACCTTCATTTCTTCAGTTTTCTTACTTCATAAATAAAATAAAAGAAAACCTATATACCCTTCGAGTATCAGCCATAAAGTATAAAGCCAAGCCAAGTGGAAGCCGAATCAGATCACGTGCCATATTGAACTGGACGGAACTGGGGAGACCTTTATCCACTTTTTGCCGATGACGTGGCCAGTTTTTTGTGCCATCGCCATTGCTGGTTAAATAGATAGATGGATGGATGGCGGCGAATATTTGCCTGGCCAAATATGATAAAAGTGCATCTCCGGGACAAGGTTTATTGCCGGATTCGGATGTCAATGGACACATTTCTTTTTTTTTTTTTTTTTTCTTGTTTGCATTTAACACGTTTCCACTAGACCGGCATTGGCTTTTAGCGAATTGTGCAGCGGGTCGAGTGCGAAATGCAATTTGGGGCCAAACTACGTGAGTTCGTTTAGTTGCGAGTGAGCGATCAGATGGCCGAAGTATGTCCAAATTGACATGCCGAGCAGCTTCCAACTTTCTTTCCTGTCCCCAAAAGCAATAAGCCACTAGCTGCCTCTCCCTCTCCCCATTCAGCTGCTCTGGTAACTTAATGCGCCATTCCCACTACCACTTCCCAGCTGCCAGCTCCCTCCTCCCTCTGCTTGTTTTTGGCCAAGGGGAATAGAAGCCCAGGCCCTAACGAGAAATGCCTTTGACATCGGACATTCAAGCTGAAGGCGTTGCCTGACTTTTATTTCTTTTAATTTGCATGTAATCAGCATTGTTTCTGCGCAACATCCCCCTCCTGGTCCTCGTCCTCCTCTCGGCTTTGTCATCTCATCTGCGCTCATTAAAATGTTTTTGCCTTTTGTTTGGCCTGCGGCACTGGACTGGCCTTAACCCCTGACTCTGCAACACTCCCCGATACCGACCCGACCACCGCCCAGTGCCGACTGCGCCGACCTTGCTTGCGGTTAACCCTTGCGGCCATCGGGGCCCAGGATGTTCATTATCCGTGGGTGTGGCGCAAATCATTGTGTGACTTGATTTCACTCTGATTTTCCACTTAATTCGATTTGTTGTTTGGCTGTCAGGTTTTTGCGGTTGAAACATCAAGAAAAGTTGACCACCAAATGACAATTATAATGCCCCCTGGCAGAGCAGAGTCAAGCCAAAAAATTGTTTAAAATTAATCAGAGAAGGGAAAGTGACATACAACAAATTTATGTGTACTACTACTACTAGTACTTCGCATTTTAAATTGAATGAACAATAAAGCTTACAATTATTTTTAGCAGATGTAAATAAATATTATTTTGTATGTAAAGTATTATCAGATTAAGATAAATCGAAGAAAAGCCAATATAAATATTAAATCTTAGTCCTTAGATTTAATTTTTGTTGGGAGTATACTTTTATGAATGCTTCTTAAAATTTGTTAGTGAAAATTGCAAGCTAAGAATACTCTTAAGAAAAAATTATTGTATTAATTAAATGCAAAGATAATCATAGTAATTATAATGATATTATAAAGCTATATAGGGTTTTTGTTGCATTTAAAATATTAGCTAAAAATCAGACAAAATATATATCTAAGCGAGAGCCAATTTAACATTTATTGTCTTTTCTTTGGATCTTTATTTTGTGCGCAATATTCTTTTAGCTGAGAGCCTTAGTAATACTAGAATTATAATAATAATAATATATTAAGATGTTTTAGCAGCAGTAAATACATTGAATTGTGTATGTAAAATATTAGGCAAATATTTAAGCCTAAAGAAGAACAAAAAAGACATATAGTCTCAGTCCTATGCTGTAATTTTTTTTCTGTTCCTTAAAATAAACCATTTCCAGCTAAAACCAGCTAAGAATACTCTTAGGAAAAAATTAATTTAAGTACTAAACTCCATAGGATTGCGTTGAATTAAATTTCCACATGACTCCAGTTGGCGGAGAGTGTCCCCTCGCCCCCACCCCTGTAAGCTCGTTCTTAGCCATTCAAATCGTTGCGTTAGCTACCCTCTTCAATTAGCTCATGATTTGCACTCAGCCGGAAAGGATTCCCAGCTCCTCTTCCTACTCCTACTCCCACACCCACCTCCTGCCCCGTAACAGACTAATCCTTGTTGGGTAACTAAAGCTTCGCCCCCCTAGAATTCCCAACCCACTCCACCCACTCTGTTGCCCCCGAGTGTTGCGTTTATTATTCACACAATTCGTTTAAGCGCTGCAAACACCTCGTACCGAAACCCGAAAACCTCAAGGGACACTGGCAGAGATTCCGAGGATAAGGTGGGGGGGGGGGGAATGTGGCAGTTGCAGCTGCAACTGCTCATTTAAAATTGAACAAGGACTGGGATGGGACTGGCAGTGGAGCCGGGGCTGGTCAGCAGCCGAGTCGAGCCAAATCGCATTTAAATGGAAATAAATGTTGTGTCCAAACAATTTACAAAAACCAATTTTACAATGTAATGCGTTCGGAGCCGCCTCAGTGCCATGTGTTTGTGGGGTTGTCTGGGCTTTGGGTGGGTCCATGGGCAGGAGCAGGGGCAGGGGAAGCAGTGTGAAAATCCCCATCAAGTGGAACGTGTTCAACAGCGTTCGTCAGGCAAATGAATGTCCTGGGCTCGTTGATGCCACACGGCAGCCATTGACACAATTGCCGAGCGACGCTTGCGATGAAAACTTTTTGGCCACGCAATTATGAATGGAGGAGGAGCAGGAGCGGGAGCAGGAGCAGGAGCAGCTCCAGATCCTGAGCCAAAACCGCAGGACGATGATTAGACCAGCGGACCGACCTCCTACGAAAATTGTTGTATAATTTACCGGCTGCGAGAGTGCCGGGAAAATGTGCAGGGAATGGGAAATTTTAAATGCAACCTCCCACAGTTTTTATGGCTCGCTTGTTAGCAATTTTCCTGCTCTAACCAAAATTGAGTTATCAGTTTGTTGGCTCTGCGCTGGGGCTGATTGCGTGACAGCTGCTGCCCTGCCCTGCCCTGCCCCCCAGCTCCCAGCTCCCACTGCCACCAACCAACCACCTCATCCCCTTTATCCGGCGACGGACCTGCTGCAGGAGCGGCAGCTGAAAAAAATCCATCTAACGAAATGGCAGAGCAGCAAGAAAAATGTCAAACTACGTGATTTTTATGCGAATGTGACTGTCAATACGTTGCAAACATCATTGGAATAGGAATACGAATAGGAATAGGAATAGGAACAGGAGTTGGAGCTGGAGCCGGAGCTGGAGCAGGAATAGCAATGGAGCCGGGACCACTGACTACTACTACACATAGTTTTTGCAACATTTCACCCCCTTCTCTTCCCTGCGGACAGGAATATTAGCTGCAGTCGGGGGGGTTTTGTGGTTTATTATGGGTAGCGAATGAAGTGAAGCTAATTTAAAGTCAACCATGGGGTCAGATGTGCCCGGCGAGCGCGACCAAGTTGTCAATTTCGGCTGCCTTTTGTCCGAGGCTCTTTTCCACTTGCAAATGTTCCTCCTTTTAAAGGGAAACCAAGCCCAAACCGAAACCCTCAAACCATCAATTGTACGACAAAGGCACTCGAAACACATTAGCAACACATGCCCGTGGAGAGGATCAGAGGGACCTTTTGGGCTCGTAAAGCACTCTAGGAAACCCTTTTGTCGAGTGATTTTCAATTCCAGAGCCAAGAGAACTTATAATAATCGGGGAACATGTGTCGGCCGGGGCTCCATTAAATAAAACTTAAATCCCTGGCAACCTCTTTTCAACACTTGCAAAAATATGTTGTCCACAGAACAGGGTAGGGGCCAAGAAAAACAGGCAACAGCAAAAGGGTTGAAATAAAAATGAAATTAAAATATGTGAGTGGGAAACGGAAAATATTGCACCTGCAGATGGCAAGAAAACACAAACAGTTACCCAAAAAAATACAGTGAAGATTTAATAACTTGTATTTGGTAGCGGAGGTCGAGAGATTTGGACTTGGGAAATATATATTCTCATATAAACAAGAAAGGGAGGTAAGTTTGACATGCCCCTGAAAGTTGCAATTGGGTTGGAAAAATCCTACTGGAAGTATATAAAATATAAATTTAAGTATACAATTTAAAATGCCTAAATTTACTAATGAAAATCTGTAAATTTGATATCAATAAATTAATGTACATAATAATAAACTAAAGAACATAAATTAAATGATTAAGAAACCCTCTATTTACGCCTAACATCACGCTTAAGGCCACATTTTGTAAAATAGCTTAGGTAAACTCTAAAAACCACTTAATTTTATGCAACTTCTCAAAGTTCCAGCTACGGAAGTTGGCCTGTAAGGTCCATGACGGACTGAGTGACGACCATTACCGACCATTTCGACCACAATAAAATGACAAATGCCCGAAAAATCTGACCATGTCCGCACACGTTAGAAGGAGCAGCAGATGCCGTCAAACAAGTCCCATGACGGGCATTGCAACGGCATGTCGGTCCTCGACTCCGGAAAAGTCCCCCCAAAGCGGCCTAACTCCACTCCACCCCCCAACTTGAGCCTAACAAGTGTCGTTTGCCTGTCAGAGGCGGACGAACGGATCGGACGGACACACACAGAGCACAAGCAGGAGTCCTAGCAGAAGCAGTAGCAGGACGAGGGCCAGGACAATGTCCATGCCCCAGCCCGGGCCTCCCATCATGACCATCGGGCGGCGATTTTGGGGTTTTAACAACCAGACCGACCGAGCGACGGGGCAATGGGGCTTAGTCCGATGACGACAAGTCCAACAAGGCCAGCAGCCACTGGGAAGGGGGCTACAAGGCGAAAGCCTATTAAAAATCATGCTAAACGGCAGTAAAACAATGTGTGTTTCGGCACCAGCCAGTCTTTGGGCCTTGTTTACTGGATCTGCTGATGCTGCTGCTGTTGCTGCTGCTGCACTCTTGGCCGGCTTAATGCGCATTAACGCTAAAGTCGAGGACGGCAGGACAACGCAGAGTTGCAGGACCCCCCCATTGCAATTTTGGTGACGCCAATAAATAAAACGTAATCAGCTTTTCACTCCTCCAACCCCCCGCCCACTGGAGAATCAAATCAAATTGCTGCTACTCGCTGCAGAATAAAATAAGATAGAGATACTTTGGCTTAGCTCGAAAACAATTTTAAGGAGATTGGCAGCGACAACAAGGCGAAGGGGTATTGGGTTTGGGAAGACCCGAAGTACTGTCGTATTTCATAAAATGTTGTCCTTTTGCCTTGTTTGTGGCGATTTCGATGGTATCTTAGGGCTTTGAAAGGGAAGATTTGGCCTTGAAAGAAAGGAGTTTTGCGGGAAATCTTAAGTTATAATTCTATGAAGAGTAAAAATTAGGCAAATTAATCAATTAATCAATCAAGACCGAGATAAGACCTTGAGTTGGCTTAACGCTTGAAGCATAAATTCATTTAATTCATCTCTAATTTAGTAATATTTTTATATTAAATGTACTTATGTTTTTATGCCCTTGCAGAGGGTATTATAGTTTTGCCATGATGCTGTCCGTCAGTCTGTCCGTCTGTCGGTTTATTTGCAAACTAGTCTCTCAGTTTTTGAGCTATCGGGATAGTCTTATACATTTGGCAAGCTACATATATGTCGGAACGGAATCGAAATCGGCCTACTATATCCTATAGCTGCCATAGAAACGAAATGGAAAAATTGGCATATTTTCGCTATTTTTCAAGATATTTAAATGAAACCTAATTTGTGCTTTTATAACATAATTATAGCCACCTCCTAGAAATTTCATTGAAATCGGACCAATATATCGTATAGCTGCCATAGGATAGATCGGTATAAATTCATATTTTACATATGCATTTGACATTTTACATGCATTTTACATACATTTTACAGTATACAAGGTCTTTTTAAATGATAAGAGTACTTTGTTAAAATTTTCATTAAAATCGGCCAACTGTATCCGATAGCTACCATATGAACAAATATGCGAAACAGGGTGTCTCGTGTAATTTATGCTCGTAGTATCAAAATCTTGTTTAATAAGTAATAAATTATATGCAAGGGTATATCAACTTCGGCTCCGCCCGAAGTTAGCTTTTCTTACTGGTTAAGTATTTCTTAGCACAGAAAAAAAGTATAGAAGCTAAAAGCTAAACGAATCTAATACGGGTATATATACATATATATACTATATCATAATTATAAAGCTTTCTGAACATATAATATTATACTTCCTTGATTTTTAGAGGTTTTCCTTTTGAAGTTTTAGAAAGTATTCTGAAGCGCTGAATGCTTTGTGTTAGCTTGTGTTTTGCACTTTGTTTCGTTCTTGAACTCACCTTTTTAAATAATAATTAAGCATAAAAATGGCCAATCACGTAGCCCTTGACATCGGACTTGTGACAGCTGCCTGTGTAGCCGTTAGCCTAGTCTGGGGGTCGGTTCATTTTATTCGTACGTCGGTAGAGAACAGATCGTATGTTTTAGAAAGTCCCCAGAAAAAATTTTCCGTCTTGAGTTACTTTTGCTGAATTTTCCTTTTGGATTTCTCTTTCGGTTTACCAGAGAAAAAGTAAATTATATTCGTGTGTGGTGAAACGTAGGGATATCCCATATCTGTTCGAGTTCTCTAAATTCTCTGTGTAATACGTTGAGCGGTCAAGATGAACAAGCTAAGTCGGTTCCAGTGCACCCTGAAGACGGCGACGAGTGCCGTGTGCAAGCCCCGTGTCCTGCGATGTGGCAGCGTTCGCTTCTCCTGCGGCGAGGGTAAGGCAACCTCGAAGGGCGTGGTCGTCGGCCTGTACCAGAAGGAGGGCAAGAAGGAACCCCGGCTCACGCCCGCCGGTCAGGCCATCGACCAGCGGACGCAGGGCAAGCTCATGAAGGTGATCTGCGAGACCAAGATGGACGGGCGCCTGGGACGCGGCAAGGTGTTCAACAATCTAGATCCCGAATTCGCGGCGGTGGCCGTTGTGGGCGTCGGCCTTGAGGGTATCGGCTTCAACGAGCTGGAGATGCTGGACGAGGGCATGGAGTTTGTCCGTGTAGCCGCCGGCGTGGGTGCCCGCGCTTTGCAGGAGCAGGGCGTCACCCAGGTGCTGGTCGACGGCATGGACTATGCGGAGCAGGCGGCTGAGGGCGCTCAGTTGGCTGTGTGGCGCTATACGGACAATCTGGCCAAGAAGAACATGCCCATGATACCCTCGCTGGAGCTGTACGACTCGCCGGATGCCGAGGGCTGGACGCGAGGCATCTTCAAGGCGGAGGCCCAGAACTTGGCACGCCGCCTAAGCGATGCGCCGGCCAACTGCATGACACCCACCATGTTCGCCCAGGCCGCCGTGGACGCCCTGTGCCCCTGCGGCATCACCGTCGAGGTGCGCACCATGGAGTGGATCGAGGCGGCCAAGATGAATGCCTTCCTGATGATCGCCAAGGGCAGCTGCGAGCCGCCGGTGTTCCTGGAGCTGACCTACTGCGGCACCAATCCCGAGGACAAGCCCATCCTCTTTGTGGGCAAGGGCCTAACTTTCAATTCGGGCGCCCTCAACCTGCGCCCCTGCTATATACCGCCCATGGACGAGTACCGTGGCAGCATGTCAGCCGCCGCCTGTGTGGTGGCCATGATGCGCTGCATCGCCGCACTGTCGCTGCCCATCAACATCACCGTCCTCATTCCCCTCTGCGAGAACATGCCGTCGGGCATGTCCGCCAAGCCGGGCGATGTGGTCACCCTGCTCAATGGCAAGTCGATGGCCGTGCGCGACCTGGACAAGGCCGGAGTGGTGGTGCTCTCCGATGCCATACTGTACGGCTCGAAGACCTACCAGCCGCGCCTGGTGGTGGACATTGCCACGCTCAACACGGGCGTGAAGAAGGCCTTCGGTGGCGGCGCCACCGGCATCTTCTCCAACTCGCACTACATCTGGAAGCAGTTCCAGCGCGCCGGCTCCATTTCCGGCGATCGCGTGTGGCGCCTGCCCCTGTGGCACTACTACAAGAAGCAGGTCACCGACGAACAGTCCTATGACCTGAGCAACGATGGCCGTGGACTGGCCACCTCCTGCCTGGCGGCCGCCATTCTGCACGAGCTCGTGCCCTGCGTGGACTGGGCGCATCTGGACACCCGCGGCACTGGGCTGCTGTCCAAGTACGGATTGGTGCCGTATCTGACCAAGAACCGAATGACTGGACGACCGACGCGAACACTTGTTCAGTTCGTCTACCAAATGGCTTGTCCGGATATGAAGTGAGGCGTCGATCGCTGAGCTCCTAAGTGGTTCTGTTTGCCGTGTGATCAGCGGTCGATGATGTATTGATTGTATTGTATTGATCCTTGCTTAAATCAACGGTTTTCGGCGTACAAATTGGACTCGAACATGTATCTTTTTCTTAAGGGGGAAGCTTCCTATGTTGTTTCTTTCTTAGTCTGATTTCCTTATTGTCAAGTCTCCTTAAACTCTGTTTAACTGAGTTCCCCCATCTTACTTGCCTCTCCTTTTTCGTGTCTGTCTACACACACACACACACACAGACACTGCACATTTCGCATCTTCAAGATACTTTTCTGTGGCCTTTTGCCTGGCTGAGCACAAAGGTGCGTTGCCTTACCTTTCGGCTGGCCAAAGAAATACAGATAAATTAAATGCAAGAAACCCCAACCAGGAAGCAGCAAAGTTTTTCCGCCGCCATTGAAGGAAAAATGTTAATTCCCAGACGCATGTGGAGGAGTCGAGTGAATTTTCCTGGCACACGCTTCAAGTGCTTGAGGTGAGCCAAATGAATATATATCGTATCGGCTGCTCTGTGGCGATATCAATTGCTTCAGACAGCACCCAAAAATATAGTGGCATTGGATAAAAACACTCTTAGAAAATTTATGTAATAATATTAAGAGGATTCTGTAGAAGAGTTTATCTAAAAAATACTTTGGAATTGAGCAGCTGGGATAAGGATTTAAAGAATATTCTTTATTCCTTAATTATTGCAGAGAAATTTTAAAATTTGTTTAGTTCCTAGTTTTAACTGCTCAAAAAAATGTGTTTTTAGGTAGTTAATATTCGTAAGAGTTCAATTTAAAGCTCTGCTTAATACAAAGATTTAAAAAGAGCCAGGAAAATATTTAAAATATATTTTCCCATTTTAAAATTTAGTGAATTTAACGAACACATAGTTAATTCTTCCCGTGTGCCTGCACAGACTACTGTCTACTGAGGGGATAGTACTATATCGTAATGAAAGACGAAGTCGTTTGCATTGCTTTTGTGGCTGCGTTGCCAGGTAGCAGGACGCAGGATGGGCGACGAGTTTCGGGACTCGCAGGAACGGCAACAACGGGGGAAGGACTCTGGCTAACGACATTGAAAATGCTTGTCGAACTTGAAAATTATTCGATTAAGTGCATTACCGGCGAGACATGGATCGGCAATCAAACTGAATTGCACACAGACTCCTCCGGTGGGTGACTCGGGGAGACGGCAGAGATGCAATGGGGGGGTGGAAAGCTGGGGACTTTCCCATTGTTGTGACTGGCGCAATGGAGGAGTGTCTGCTCCCATATCCATTTGTAGAGCTGGTCCTCGTCCTGGTCTGGTGTTTGTTTGTGGCCGTCTTATTTATGTTGATTGTGTTTTTGCCTATGCCAATCAATGGGGCACGCTTTCGGGGAGTGCTAAGCCTTTTGTGGAGCGCCCCAAGGTATGCTTTAATTTAATGTATTCGGGGAGCTCACTCTCTGTGGCAACAGTGGAGCCTCAACAGGGTGAATTGCATAGCTCTTACAGGTACTTAAAATCAAAGCTAGATCCCCTTATTTAAATTTAAATATTATATTATATTATTCATTTACTGAAATATTTTTTTTTAAATTAAGTAAATATATTCACAAGTAGAAGACGCCCTGGGCAAGTCCTCCTGCACTCCATAACCTTCCAGGGGTAATTAATTCTAAGCCTCTTAATCCTCCAAGCCTCTCAACCTTCCAACCCAAGCACCTCTACTCACCGACTTGTCCTCCTGGCTGTGAACATAGTGCAGGCCATTCACGCCCTTGTCCGCATCCAGTTCCGCCGGCAACACAGTGGCCACCAGTCCATGATGATGGTGCTCTTGCGGGTGTTCCAGCCGAGGATGCTGGTGGTGGATTTGATGCTGGATCTGGTGCTGGTGCTGAATCTCATGCTGAATCGGAAGCTGATGCGGCAGCTGGTGCGGCAGCGTGGCCACTGTGGGATGATGCACCACATGCTCCACCGTGGTGACCTCCGGCTCCTCTACCATATGCGGCACGCCCTCGTAGCCATTGGACAGACCATGGCCGTGGGTGTAATCGATGTAGGAACTGGGCGTGGGCAGCTTGGTGCTGGCCACCGGAGGCAGCTCCTTCACATCGTTGTTGCCGGGCTCAATGATGGGCACATACTGCTTAGTCTTGGCCATGCCGATCAGTCGGCCCGGCTGGATGCCCAGGTGTCCGTGCTCCGCCAGGGTCTTGAGAGTGGGTGCCGGGGACGGACCTTGCCCGGGGTGGAACAGGATCGGGGCAGTGCTGTCCTGGGGACGATCCATCAGCTGCTTGCCCTGCCGCTGCATCTTGGCCTGCATCTCCTTGGCCAGCAGATAGGTTAGGCCATGGATCTGGTCATCCGGCGACTTGCCAATCAGCGTGGACAGCTGCTGGAACTCGGGCAGCTGCTTGTAGTGTTCCTTGAGGCTATCCGCCGGCGCATGGTACTCGATCTTGATCAGCGGCGAGGCCTCCGGCTGAACTTCGTACTGATACTGCTCCTGGGGAGTCCCGTAGATGGCCGGTGACTCGGCCAGCAGGGGATCCGGCTTGGAGGGTCTGAACTGCGGCACAATCACCTCCAGGGATTGGGTGGGTGGTGGCGCTAGCTCAGCCGTGTAAGTGTGATGCACCTCCTCCACGGCCACCGTGGGGGCGGGCACCGCCTCCTGGACCACAATGGGCTGGGCAATGGTGGGCGCCGGAGCCACGTAGGCGGCGGGCTTGTACACATACCGCAGCTGCTCCACCACGGGCACCGGCTGGATGTGCACCTGGACGGGAGCTGGCGCTGGAGCCGGTGCTGGAGCCACCGATGGCTCCGCTGTCTTGTGGATATACTTCACGTAATTACCGCCCAGGGGCTTCAGGCCGTAGGCCACGGGCTTGGCCTTGTAGTGCTCGTAGTCCGACTTCTGGGCAGGCACATACTTCACGTACGCCTTGCCACCGTGTCCGTCCTTCATCAGATGGCCAATGACCTTCTGGACCTCGTGGGGCAGGGCACTCAGGGATTTCTTGGTCTTCACATGGCCGGAGCTGAGGGGTGACTCCTTGTACACGTACATCCGCTTGGTCTCTGCCGTGGCCTCACCCGTGAGGATGTCATTGTCCTCCACCCGGGGAGTGGTTGAGCTCAACTGTGCGCCTTGGGTCTGGTTCTTCGCATGGGTTTCCATGGTCAGGAGCGTGGGCGTCACGGAGAGCAGCTGCTTCCCCGATCGCTGGGGCAAGGGCTTGGCATCCGCCAGCTCGAACTTGATCATCTGCGGTGCCGACCTCTTGGTGCGCTTCGTCTTGCGAATCCTCACATGAAATGGCTTCTGCCTCGCCACCTGCTGGGGCTTGGATGACCTGGTGGCCTGGCTCTGCAGATCCAGCGTGCGGGCCTTCTTGATCAGCTGCGCTGTCAGCGCATCCGGTTCCCGGGCGTCCGTCTCCTCGAAGGGAATCATCTGCACCTTGAACTCCGCCGGCTGTTGGGCGGCATTAACAGAGCGCCGCTGACGACGTGGCTTCCGGGAGTGAACGCTTCTGGTGGCTGCCTGGGTGGTTTCAACAACTGGTGCCGCAGTGGTACTGGGGACAGCGGGACTCGAACTCTCCTTCAGGGCTCTGGCATGATACTGTCGCAGTATCTGCTTCAGTTCCGGACTCGGTTCCACAGCATCCGCCAGCTTGAAGCGCAGCATCCGTGGGGCTGTGGGCAGCTGTCGCTGCTCCCGCTTCACCCGTGATGGGGAGTGGACAGGTGACCGAGTCTCCAGCTGCTCGTTGTACTGATTGAAGGCCGCCAGGTAGGAGTCATCCGTGGGATTGTCAATGTGCCGCATGCTGCGGAAATTGCGCTGATCGAAGTAGCGTTGCATGTCCTTTAAATAATTAAATATAAAATATTATTAACTGAGTTACTAAAGAGTTCTTGGTTTAAAGGATATATACCTCATAGGTGGAGAAGGTTTCCAGGGTGGGCAAACGCTGCCAGGTATCCGTGGCCTGGCCTAAAGTCAGAATCACAGCCAGGCTGAGTAACTAAAAGAAATAAATAGTTGAAGATTTACAAGTTTGAACTGCCTTTTGAGCGGGTTTCTTAGATTTTAATAACTAATTATTATTTATGGAAGGATACTTAATATTTTTACAGTCTCTGTGAAATAAAAACCACTCGATAACCAATCTCTATGATCATATCTCCACCGAGCAAGCAAGCAAGCATTATAATTTATATGACACCTGCGAGGGTTGAACCAACTTCGTTTAAGACACATAAATAATCCGAATATGTCCAGCGGACCACTTGCTTTTTGGTCGTCTGCCGACTTTCACTTTCCACCAGGCCCCCCCGCATATGGACGGAAGCTGCCAGTGGGAACCTGGCTTAAGGCCAGCTCGATTCTCGGCTTGGATTTAAGCGGTCAGCTCTTCCAGGGGGGTAAAAAATAAATAAATATAAAAACGAGTTGCGCACGCGCCGTTCCTCCGATCGGAGCACAGAGTTGGGTGTCTGGCCCGGCTCATTCATGCATCCACTTTCACGTCAACATGTTGAACTTGGCTTTTATGGCCATTAAACTCATCGATTTTCGATTTCAATTGCTTTTCTTGCACTCTCGTTTTACGTAAGACCAATTACGGTGCTGGGGATCGGTTTGGGTTCGGGTTCGGGTTTGGGTCTGGGATCGCCTTGTGATGCAATGCCAACGGCTGTATCATTAACTTACATTTCGCGATGGACTTCGATAAGAAAGTCATGGAGGAATTTTGATGGACTTGAAGCCAAAACAGGAACTAAGCCTTCGGAACAAATGTCTGCTTAAAGAGAGCTTAACAAAATACTTATTTTTTAGGGGGTAAGCTGGGAAAGTAACTGGCTGGTGATTAAATATTTATTAGGCACTCAAAAACCAATAAAAAAAAGTTATAAGAAATGAATACATTAATTTGTTTTCGTAACAATAGAGTAATTTACATTTTTAGACATTGATGCAATTATTTTTGTTTGTTAAAAAGTGAAAGATTTAACCAGCAGTCATTGATCCACGTCTTTGCTTAGACTATGAGTGGTATTACTCAAAATCTTTAGTAATATTAACTCGCAGGCGAAACCCTCATATAGTTAATGCCAAAATGACTTAATTTTAAAGTCCCAGGGACTTCTGGGACTTATCTCTTACCCCCCTTACGCCTGCAGGCCATTTAACTAAGCCCATCGAGGCTAAATCCAAATGAACTGTCAACGGTCGTTAAAAATGCAACCGCGTAAACATTTAACGGCCGTTAAAACTGCGCCTGAGTGAATTTTTATGAACTTTGGCAACGTCAACGACTGTCCCCCCTTTTTGGCGCCGTTTTTCCGCCCATTTCCAACCGCTGGCTTCCTGGGTTTGCCACCCTCTGACACGACGGCCTAGCAGCAACCTGCGAACTGCATTTTCCCCGCCTTCGTTTTCTACATATACTCAACCTCAGGCTCACACAGTGCTATAGTTGGGTTGCATAAAATTTCATGTGCCTTCTATTTAACACTTTGGCGGGTTCTCGCTCTCTGGATATGCCAGAGAGCTCACCCGTTCAGTTTATTTTCCCGCCCGGAAAATCGTCTTTTCATTTCAGTTGGGGACACGCGTTGGATTCGTTTTAAAATTCAATAGAAAGGAGCGATAAAAATTGTTGCTATTTGCGTTTGTCGGTTTCTGTTTGCTCTGGTCCCCCCCCACCCGGATTTTATGGCCTTAAAAGTGCTGCTGCGAAAACTAGTTAACAATTCTTTTACGACCCGCTAAGAGGCGATGGAAGTGGTACGTTCCAAGGACATCTCATCTGCTCCTCCGTCTATCTGCATTGCATTTTAAAAGTTTTCGTTTGTTTTGACATTAGTTTGGCATAGAAACTTTAATATTTGCAGAGAGAGATAGAGAGGGAGACGGAGGGAGGACTGTAGCTAAAGTTTGATTAAATTACAATTTTACCAGGGTACTATTGTACATTTATTTACAGCATGGTCTGATTGTGTTCACAATTTTTGAGAGAGCAACAAAATTGCCTTTATTCCTTGACCAAAAAGTCAAGGAATAAATAAAGAATATAAATATTAAAAGCTTGGATCCGTTTGAGCAAGGCAAATAGCTGAGACTCGGCACTAAGTGCAGGAATTGTTTAAATTATTTCCTAATAAATATGGCTTGTCAACAGAAAAAGAACAAATAAAAACTCCAGAATATTTTTCTATTTTATTTTCATATTTTTTTCGGACAACTATATATTTCTTTTAAAGAGAACCCAATACTTTATGCAGCATTCCCATCCTTCGCTCGGTCGCTTTCTTTCATGTCGAGCAGGTTGCTTCATTAAATGGTTTCTGTAATTGCTGTTTGGCCACAAGTTTGTATAATTGTTGGCTGCAATATGCGCTTACGGCTTCCTCCTCTGTTGTTGCATGCAACAAGGCGGAAAAACGTGGCTCAGAACCGGAGTGTGGGCCAAGACCCCAGACCAAGTCGAAGCCAAGACAGCAGAGGAAACAAGGGCAGGCGAAAAGACACAGCTTGGGCTAATTGTTGGCAGTGGGAGTCGTGGAAGTTACCAACTGATTGTGGCTGCAGCTGCAGCGGCAGCGGCAGTTAGAACCAGTTTTGGTCTTTTTCTAGGGCCAAAACCCAAGGCAAAGTCAAGTTCAATGCACATAAAAGACTTGTCTTGACTGGGCTGAGGTGGCGGTGGCAGTGGCAGTGGCGGAGGAGGAGATGGCACTTCCTGGGCCACAAGGAAACTTGGCTCAAAAGAAATGCAAGAAATGGCAGCAAACTTTTCTTTTTTTTTTTCATCCACTTAAATTGCAAATTTCCAGTTTCGATTGCAAATGTGTTGCTGCATTTTCCTTTCGTCCGGCAGTTGGATATGGATTCCAACTGCGATTCGGTTAGATAACCATAAAGCGAGCCCGGGCCGAGGTCATAAAATCAAGAGAGAGCTTTCCACAAAGCGAAACAATCAATGCCAGTTGCGTAACGAATTTTTCCACCCAAAAAATAATAATAAAAAAAAGATGCAGGAAAATACACAATACAAAGCGAAGGCATTGGAAATATTCGCATTCGGTTTATGATTTTTATGGCCGGTAATTAAATGAGTGCCGCAAAAAGCCTGGCCCCTGTTTCCTGGCTAATTGAAGTTCAAGTGCCAGTGCGGGCCTGAAACACGACGAATAAATTATTCGCAAAATGTGCGTGCCAAAAAAATAAAATAAAATAAAATAAAAATTAAAAGAAAAAATAAAGCAGACGCAGACGCAGACGAAAAAATGTGGCAGGCCATATGGAATGACTGGATCGCCCATTTCCTGCCACTGCCACTGCGGCGCGCCAGACAGACAGTTTCCCAGGCCATTTTCACCCGAAGACTTTTACGCGGGCGCTTGTTGTTTTCACGCCTCAGTTGGCCTTTGCCGCCTTGTTGTCTGTTATTTATATTAAAATTTCAGAATGATGAACCCTTTTCCACTTACCATTAAGGTGGGGCCAGCGCCGCAGCAGATAGCCATTTTCCTTGGATAATGTCCGGACGTCGGCGGAAGTTCGGCCAAATGAGGCGTCAAGTTGCACGTGGCACGTTGCACTCTTTGCGTTTCCACAAAAGTGGCAGCTCAATTTGTAATTGTTGTTTAATTTTTTTTTGGTTTTTTCTCCCACGGTACTTTTCTTAAGTTCGGTATTTTTAATGCAATTTTAAGCGAGTTTTTGTTTGCTTGCTATCAGGCGTAAACTTTATTGTTTGTTTGGCCTGCAAAGGGGGGGCGGGAGTAAGTATTATAAAAGGCATTTGTTAAGTGTGCTAATGGCTGGAGTTTCAAATAGTTTAAGGGGCTTTAACTTGGCCATTAATGTGTCTATAAGTAGTACTATTATAGTGATTTTTTAAGCAAACATTTTACTCTTTTAACTGCACTGATATTAACTAAGAATTTATGTCAGTTTTTTAACATTTTCAGATTAAAGATTGTATTGTTTAAAGCATTTCTTAATATCCTCTATAAAATACAATATAATGATTTAAGTATAACCTTAGTATTTTTTTTTTTAAAAAGGAGAAGAGTTAGTTAGTACTGATAGAAAGATGTTGTGACAGTATTATATTTCCAGCTAGTATTCAAAGCAGCAAAGATTCACTTTTAAAATATTTTTAAAACAACAAATATTTAACCCTTTTTTAACATCACTTATGTTAACTCAGAACTTTGGCCAGTACTTTAGAATAACCAGATTGAACATTATGTAATTTAAAGTATTGAATTTAATGCTCTAAGTATTATCTTAGTATTTTTTTCTAAGGAATGGAGAAGAGTTTAATACTGATACTCATATGTTCTGGCAGTATTCTGCTCGTGCTAATATTTCAAGCCACAAAGTTTAACTTTTCTAATATTCCAAGCCACAAAGTTTAATTTATCTTGTATTCATATTCGTTAAATTAAATTTATCAAATTTATTACATTTTATAATGTAGGTGGTATCTTTTTTTTCTAAGCAAAGCAGCCGAGTTTTATTCTAAAACTGATATGTTCTGACAGACTTTTTTTTATATTCCCAGCTACAAAGTTTCACTTTTAAAACATTTTTATGACAATTCCTTTATAGTTCATGTTTTAAGTTTCCTTCTTCCGTTCGTTCATATACATTTAATTTAATTTATTAACAGTTATTTAATATTCTTGTTGGCAGGCACTTCTCGTAGAATGTAAGGGAAGTTTTTGCGCAAAATAATATTCTCATATCCTTTGCGGACAAAAAAACTTTTAACTTTGTCTTTGAGCTTTGTTTAAACTTGCTGCTCGTCGCAGTCCTCGCAGCTCGCTCGTTCGTTCGTTTCTCATTTATTTAATGCGACTTTTAATTTGAGTTGAGTTTTCGTTTCGTTTCGTTTCGTTTTGCCTTGTTTACATTTGGCTGGAAAAACTGTGGAGGGAAAACCGCACGCTTGCGCGCTGCTGCTGCAACTGTGCCTCGAATTTTCGCGCCACTTGAGTTTTGTGTGTGTTCGCTGCCTCGCAGTTTTCACGGCGACAGCCAGTTTGTTTTTGTTTTTTTTTTAGTTGTTGCCATTTCGCTTTTCCCATTTTCCTTTTGCCAACCGGAGTCAGTTTAGCCGACTTGGCCTGGCCCGGTCGGCTCTGGTCTGGTCTGGAGTGGAGTGGAGTGGGCATGGCATGGTGGGGGCTGCTGCTGGCTCGTCTCATATTTCGTTTTTGTTTTTCGTGGATTTTTGCCATGCAGGGCATAATAAGCCAGTGATTAAATTTGCCACGCTCTCCAGAAGGAAGTTGAATTGGGGATTTGTCCAGGAAAATAAATTTGCATTCGAATGCAATGGGAAATATGGAAATCAACGGGGTCGCAAGTCAACCTGAAAGGGGAAGTAGAGTCTCAAAAATATCTATGGTGGAAAAGGTATTAATTGGAATTAATTTAAATGGAAAGCTCATATGAGAGATCTGCTGAGGTTTTATCTAAGATATTATAAATAAATAAAAGCTTTAATTATGTTTTAGAAAATGTATAGACTTATTTTTTGAAGAGCATTTATTTTTCGCATATTTAAATGCAAATTCCCTTGCCACTCACTTGCTGTTTGACTTTTTGCTGGCTGCTTTTCGAGCTGCTTTTTTGGCCATGGCTTTGGCAAGGCGTCAGCCAACTTTTGACCATCAACTTGTGCACAATATTTGCTGTTGCTGCTGCCGCCGCTGCTGCTGCAGATGACAAAAATGTTCAAGTTTTTCTTATGTATCTCTGTGCACATTTTTTGGCTTTTCTTTACGAACATCGTCGTGTGCGTGCGGATGGGGATAAAGCCGGGCTCAGTGCCGCCGCCGTCATGGTTGTATAATTAATTTATTAATGGCAACTAGTGAAATGCATTTCCACGCATTTCCTATAAGCCATGATTATGTGATTTATAGGAAGAACTTATCCCCCCAGAGAGAGGAGTAGAGGAGAGCTGTGGTGCTGGCTTTTGGGCCATGTGAAAGTTCAACTGCAGTTATTATGCAACAGGCGGCCGCCGCAGAAACCGCGATTGCAACTCCAGCACGCTCTCGGGGGAAGTCTCGCGGAATCTCCAAATCTCCTCGAGTCTCGGAATCTCCAGCTCTTCGAGTCACGCACGCGCCACCGCTGATGAAGTAGCTGACAAATTATTTGTATTTTATTTTATTTGCAGCCCACGGGAAGAGAGACTCCGGAGGTCGGGCTATCTGGTCGAGTGCATCAAACTTGGGCCTGGAGATGCTGGGCGCCGATTTGGGGGGATTTTTGGCCATGATTGTGGGGTTGGCAGCGGAGGTTTGGCGGAGGAGGCGGGTCTTGGCACTTTCACATTTGTTTTTGTGGCCGGCGGTGGCGGGAGGAGGCGGGTCCATGGTGTTGAAATTGAGTTATTAGAGGAAGCCACATGTATGCGAGGCAGGGAAGGAGTCTAGGGGGGTTTTTCGGAAGATGACTAAATAAGAAATTAAAAGAAATATAGATGATTTATGCCTGCAAAATATTTGTCTGTGATTTTAAGATCATTTTATTGAGGTTTTAGCTTGAAAAATAAATATTTTGTTTAGTTTTATAAATTATAAGGAAGTTTTGCTCATCAAAAACATCTTAAACGGATTAAATTATATTTCTAAAATATTATTCTTTGTATTTTGTTATGCTTACACAATTAAATTTCTTCAGAACATATTAGTTATTGCTTAAGATCCCTTTTTAACTTTTTTTTTAACTCCACCTCTGCTTAATTCCTTGGGCCATGTGCCAACCTCCTTCCGAAAAGCCACATAATTGCTGTAATCGCGGTGGAGATTCATCTCGTAATAAATTCAGACACCCGAAGATGCGCCAGAAGTGGGCGGAGGAGGAGCCTCTCCCCCACTGAGGTGCTCCCCTCTGTGGGCCACCAGATGCGTTGGCAATTGCAGCTGCAATAGGCGGAAATCTCACACAGAAAGTTGCATTGCGGATGCAGTCATCGTCGCCGGCTCCCAGTTCCCAGCTCACGGCTCCCGGCTCCCTGCTCCCGGCTGCCATCTCCAGCAGACTGGCGGATCCATGGTGCGGAAGTTTAACCAACTAACAAAGTGACTCCGAGAGCCCGGATCAGGGGCAACAATTGTTGGCCAAATGTGCGAGTCTCCACGAGCGTTGGGATGCCATGGATGTTCCAGTTTTGACAATGACCAAGCCTGCCACTTAATTGCCACTCAAATTGTTCGACTGCCGCGCGGACAGTGTAAAACTTGGACAGTTGGTCATTTGGTTTTGAGGAAATTGCCATCGATGGCGATACGATCGTATTGAGCATTTTAATTGACTCGCCTGCAGCTTCCTTCATTCGCCAGATCAGGATCTGACTCCAGAGCTGCTGCTGCTGGTGCTGCTGCTGCTGCCTTAATTGTCCGACACTTCCCGTTTTCGCGGTTTGCTTCCCATCAGCCCATCCTGCAGCCCCTATCCATCCTGGCCGAAGCCCAGACCCAAAACCGACTCGACTAGACCAGGCCGAAATCTAATTACGCCATCGCAGCCAGAAAGCCAACGAGCGCAGCAAATTGACAACACAATAAACAGGCGGCCAGGGGGAGTGAGTGGGAATCCGGAGGTTTTCGGGGTGTCACACATGTGCGACAGTTTCTGATTTATGAACACAATTTCCACTTTGACAATGAGCGAGTTCTCCAGCTCCTTGCTATTGGCTGCACTGGGGGAAAAAATCGAAGAAATAGAGCTGGTAACAATAGATGCTCAGGGCATTGATTTTTCTATCTTTTGGGATCCAGAGATGCCCCCATTTAGGCCTATAGCCTATTTGGTTTTAGCCTTATACGCACGTTAACACCTTTTACTCGCTTTATTCGAGGCTCCCGATACATAGATTCCTTTTAACCCGAGTAAAATGCCTAAAGAATCTATAAAATCTGCCTAGTTTCTTATCTAACATCTTTATGTATAATTTTTTAATAATTAATACTAATTAAAGTAAATATTTTGCTCTCAAATACAAGTACTTGACTTAAACATTTCCCTGCAGTGTAACTTCCAAGCAGATGAGCCGTCGTCTCCTCTGCTCTCCTCGAAGCCCAGGCTGAACCCATGTCCGGGACTCTGACCCGGCTGCTGTTTAGGGAAGCTGGAGCTGCTATCTGGGAGCGACAATTCCGACCGAAACTGTTAGTTTATGAGCGGGAATGCCAGTCAGTTCAGTCCATACCACCCGCCCACTTCCACCTCGGGTCTAGGTGAATTATGTTAATTGAGATTCGGTGGCCGATAGTCCGGGACCAGAGGCAGAGAGCTGCAGCTGCGCCTCTGCGCCTTCGATTGGACTCCGTTTAAGACATTGACCAGGCCATTTCTGGCCATATTTCAGGGCTTATCTGGGGCTGCCCGAGAGATGCACATAAAAATCCACCCCAAGTCGGTGGGCGATAAGGAGCCCGCCGCAAAAGAGTTGTCGTCCTTGGCAAATGCAAAATGGGTAATCTGTGGGAATGGTTCGATGGCGATGGCCCCCAAATGTATAAATTCTGGGGCAGTCAAAGAGTTCTTTTATTGCCCCCAAAAACTAAGTGGAAGTTGGCCATATATAAATAAGGTCTGGAAATGCGCTGCATTTTATTTCTTTTTTTTTCCTCCATTAATGAGTCTCTGTTTCGAGAAGGAGGTTTCAATCAAAACTGTGAGAGGAGGGCGGGCACTTAAGAGACCAAAGACAACCCATACGACGAAGTCAACTGAAAACTCATTTAAGGCTCCATTTCACAATGTGAAAACAGTAAGGCCAGTAAGGAAAGTGGGGAAAGGGGAAACGGGAGGTGGGAAATGGGAAATGGGAAAAGGGGGGGGCTTTCCATGACAATGTCAGAGAACCGTTCGAACGTTGTCTCTTCGAGACAATTTGCCACTTTAATTGCCGCAATTTTTTGCCCATTTTTAAGTCAAATTCACTCGATGGCAAATGCCTCCTCCGCTCGACTTGGCTCGTTCGGGTCTCTTGTGTTGCCCGCACTCTGTTATCGTTGTTATTGCTGTTGTTGTTGTTGTTGTTGTTGTTGTTGCTGTGGTCGAAGTTGGCCAAAAGGGTGCAAGTTGAGTGTGTGTGAGTGTGCTGGTCTCATGTGTCGTTCCATTATTGTCTGTGTCGTCGTCCTCCGCACTAAAATGCTTTGTAATTGCAAACAATTTGATATTAAGTACGATTTCTAATTGTGCGAATGATTGCTTTTCATTTTGGAGACCCAGCACTGAGGTGAGAATGAAGGGAAAATATTTAAGGGATAGTAAGAGGCAGTGCCAGGACGAGAGCCAGCTACTCGGTCCATTAATAACTTTATTTATACTTCTTACCAAAAAATCCACTGCAGGCCAAAGTCCTCTCAAATTAATTAGCCAATGGCCAAAATGATAAATAACCAGCCACCGGGCCCCGTGGCTAATCAAATGCGGATACAATAAACCAAAATCACTCAGTGGCACTCACTGACCATATAATTAATTAAACTTTTATCGCCACTAGCGAGGACATCCCAGCATTTAATTTCCTTTAATAGCAAATCCTTGTTTTATGTGAGCTCCCAAAGACACAGCAAGACAGCGAAAGGGAGGGAGGGGAACCCCGAAGAGAAATCCGAAATCTTTTAATGCCGCACACAAAATGGCAGCCGCAAACCGACAAAACTAAAATATCACTCATACGCCACCGCCACCGCCCTGTCTCCTGTGTTGGCCCTGGCCAAAAGCAGATTTATGCGCGTGCTGCATTCCATCTCCAGCTCCGTCTCCGTCTCCGCCGAGATGTCCTTCGTCCTTCGCTCCTAATCTAAATCTGCATGTCAACTCGAAGACCGCATAAATCACAAAATAATCCCAAAGTAAAATACCGAATCCAAATGGCCAGATGCCCGCTCCTACCCCTCGTCCGACCCTCGGGGCTATTGGATTTGGGCGTGGATGTGGCCGGGGCGATTGCCGACGGCCGTAGGGGCGTGGCAAGTGTTTTGGGCTCACATTAACTTCAATTGTCTTTTGTCTGCGGCCACGCCCCCAATTTGGCTGGGCTTCTTGTAAATTCGGCTTGACAATTTCTAAAAGGGGAATGGGTATGGGAACGGGAACGGGAACACAGGCTGGGCTGCCATTTTGGCGTCCCTTTTTTGGTAGCTTCCCTCACATGGGCGGCGGGCTCCCAACTGCGGCGGGCACTTCCGATCGGGAGCGGCGGCGGTGCAAAGTTCGGCCGCAAAGTGTAATCCAAGGGAATCGCATCCAATTTTATTTAAAATTGTTAAAACACCGAACGAGTGACGGAAGCTTCACCACCACCAAAAAAATAGAAGGTGGAGTATTCCGCATGAGTTTATCTATACATTCTTGGTTCGGGGACAGGACAACGTTGCCTCTACTTAAATAATCGATAGATGACAATCTCTCTCAGCACATTCCATTTACTTAATGAATTTAAAAGAAAGCTGTCCTTATAATATTATCCTTAAAAATGTTTGAAATATATAAAATTGGAATATAATTGTAAACAATATTTATAAAGATATAAAGGCACCTTTTTAATTATTATAGGAACATGTTCCAATTGGTTTAGCCAATAATATGTAGTTATTGATAAAACAACAAATCTTGGATGGTTTGTTCTATATATTTTTTAATTTCATAAAGTAATTTGTTTAATACAAACTCGTGGAATATTTTTTACAACCTTCAATACAAAAAAAACATTCTAAAACGCGCAGTATTTAAAAGATTTGGTAGCTAATGCTAATCATAAGCAATATAAAATAATATTAAAATATTATAAAGAGTTGTTCAGTTGGACTTAAAAAGTCCCTTAAATATGTGCTTAAAACTATTCTGTAAATATCTTACAAAAAACAATACAAGTGAACCCAAAATTTGGTATTCCGAACATTTTATTCCATACTTTTAGACACATTTTTAAGGAATTTCAAAGCACTAGAGATTTTCTGTAAAGAGTATCTAACCTTCGAGTAAATCTCCAACAAACCTTTGGTTATTTCTTTCTTGAAATGAGAACGGTTTGCAGTGATTTGCTTTATCATTTGCGGTCCTCGGGCCTTGTACAATGTGTCGTCTGTCGCCTGTCGTCTGGCTAGGATTTGGTTCTGGCTTTGGGTCTGAATCTCCCAGTCTGAATCAGAAGCTGGGATTCCGATTCGGGGATCGGCCAATGCAGCTAATGCTGATTTCATTTGTGTTGTGCCCTCTGCTGGGGCACGAAGGCAAATATTGTAAATGAGACTGCGACAAAATCGTCAGACAAAAGGCGGCGGCGGTGGAACAAAGCTCCGGTGCTGCCTGCACACGAATAAATATCTGTGTATATGTAAATTGTAAAAAGCTGTTAACGAGACACACACACACACACTCGAGCAGGGGGGCAAATGCAAAAAAAAAAAAATAGGAAAAAAGGTAAAAGGTTTCCCTATAAAAGGCCTGGATTTCCGCAAAACAAAAGACCCAGAAACGAGAGTGTGGTGTCAGCCTCCCCTTCAGGCTCAATTGAAATAATTAAGTGTCAAAATGGCG
>JAEIIU010044611.1:0-24863 GCA_018874675.1 Drosophila baimaii
TTTGCCCTTTTGGTATGATATTCTAGATACTTTTAGCTATTGAAAAATGTAAAAAAAAAAATTTTTTTTTTGACCCAACTAACAAGAATGGACCCTTAAAGAATGTGAGAGGGAAACCCTCCCAGCGACTTCTAAGATGATCGATGGACTAATTTCCATACCGTAGCCCCGTCGGCAGGATGCTCTAGTCGCGCCACTCTGACGACATGGTGGAATTCCCTGAACCTGCCCCCAATGCACTCATCCTGACTTCCAGGCGCACCCACACAGACATGCCCCAAAAACTAGATGGCATTCCAGGCTGGCTGGCGCCAAAAGGCGTGTCGCTAATTGTCCCTAAACGACGGCATTAGGCGCCAACTTTCCAACAGGAAGTGAGGCCGCAGAATGGGGAAATTGAGAAAGAGAGCCATCCACATCGATGGACTGACTGTGTGGGGCTGTGGCTGCCACTTAGTTGCCACATCATAGCTAATAATAAAAGCTAATTAAGCGATTCTGTGACAACACCTGTAGTTGATCGCGGCCCCTCTTTCGCCCCCCACCCCCTCCCTCTCTAATGACAATAAATCGCCGCTAAATGTCACCAATAAGCATCTGCAGCAGCAGCAGCTTCGACTGGGCCTCTTCTAATTAATTTATGATTTTCCTCACCGCATTAATCTCCCTCGGATGGCGTCTCCAGAAAATGTCGCGAGCCCCCAAACAAGAGAACAAGACAAAATGTCATGCAGATGTGGTCGCAGTGGAGGGGAATCCCCTTCAGGTTGTGGTTATTTTTTGGTATTATGGTATTAGGGGGGCTCATGTTCGGGTTAGACATTTGTCATAATTACACAAAAACACACGTCAAATATTGGAATTTCAGGGCTCAGGAAATTGATCCGCAGGGCAGACAGACCTTTGGCAGATTCGCCAGTAACTGCGTTGAGAATAATTTCTTGGAAATTAATTACAACATATGCTCATCACTTAGCCCCATAAATCTGCCCGCCACAATTATCAGTTTCAATTTGTGCGTGAAAAACTGTTTGATATCACAGACTGCGACCAAGACTCTGCCGATGTCAATTAGTAGAAGCCACTAGGAGGAGCTGCTGCTGCTGCACCCCTTCCGTGGTGGCTTGGGGCAATTTGCCGCCACTCGATCCGACGAGGGGAGATGCCATCGCATTTGGCTCATTAAAATGCCGCCGCAATTGTTGGAGATCGCAGAGAATCCCACTCTCTCTGCCACCGATGCGTTGAGGTGGCAACACAGCGAACGCCTCAGCCCACAGAGGCGTACGTCTCCAGAACTGTCACTCCGCCTGACGGAGCCCTGAGTAATTACACCAAATTAATTGCCCGTAGTTGTCAGGCTCGCATTGTCTGCTAATTTTTCCAATTGCACTGCTTTTGGTATATTTAAATTGCGGCCATCAGCAGGCCATGAATCCAAATTGATTCTGGATTTGATCCGAAAGAAAATAAGAGTCCCCACATTCAGTTCGTAAAAAACGAGCTAAAGAAATCCTATAGCCGCCCCTCCGGCTGATTGTGTCGTAAAAAGCCAAACACTCCTCTATATGATTTAAACTGCATGTTTTGTAAAAATCTAATTTGATAATTGGTTGTAATTTATGAGTCTTGTCTGCTCGCCTGAAACATAAACACACACACAACACACCACAGCACGGGAATGACGCCTTTTACTCCGCGTGCTCCTCCCCAAACATGTTTCTCGGAAAAGAGATCCATCCGAGAAGCGGGAACTCCGGATTCGAAACGAGCGCACATTAAATTAATAATATGCAGTTCATTCTCTCTCATTTTTTCTTAATTATTATTTATATCTGTCAGTTTATAAGAGGCGTAGGCTGGTCTGATTTGGATGGTTGCCCTGCTCCTGAGCAACTTTTCATGAATGAAATTAACAGCAGACATCGGGTGGAGGGGAGGGGAGGAGCGCACGCATGATTCATGGCTGATACTCAAGGAAGCAGCCTGACGGAAGGACAATCCAATGTGTTAACCATTTTTTGTTGCATTTTAGTTTCGAGAGGAATACGCTAACCATACGAATTCAATTAATCAGGCGAGGTAAGGTACAGAAAATGAGGTTGGTTCAAAGATTTTAAAATCCCTTTTTTCTCAGGGAAGCCTAAGCAAATATTAAAACCAGAAAAGTTTATACAAAATAATGTTGAAAAGTCACGAATTGTGAAATACCCTATGTTCTATGCCGTAAATTAAAAGGCATATGTGTTCCGCTATGAGGCTTTATCTCCGAGACTTTTGTTCCGTACAACATCTGAGTAGCTACAAAACGGGGTTTTTTCGATTTTGAATTGAAAGCCAATTTGACAATTTGCTAAATAGTTTTTATAATATTAGACTTTAAATACAAAAAATAATATCTTCAAGAGAATTCATAAGAAAATGGCAGTTTGCTTGCCGAATTGCTGTTCCTGAAACTTAAAACTACTGATATTGTTGGTGAGATGCATGAATTTGGGGAAATAGAATGCCGAATCTCTCCGGATCGTTCTATATACGAGCTATAGCTTTAAGAGATAATCGTCCAAACGTATAGGATCATCTTTGAATGTCTTTCCTCGTATTTATCTTAATCAACAAAACATATTTGATCACTCATGTAATTGTTTCTTACACTCATAAATATCATTACCTAAAATCGCCAGAAAAAATAATGCTTTTCGACGGCATATTTGTAAAATCTTTACGAAAAAAATAGACAAAGGCATTTCGTCCTAATATTTAGAAAAGTTTGTCTTAAAATCTGAAAAAATGTTAGTTCAAAAATGGGTAAATTGCCTTAAATTAGAAAATCATTTTTCTAATAATAATAAAAGGAATATTTAACCAGTTTTGAAAAAATGTTCTATTTTCCATTTAATCGTTAAAAGTATAAAAATTAAAGATGAAAATCCAGGGAAACTATCTTACATTAAGAATAATTTATATATATTTAATTGCTTATTTTATTTTAAAAATCAGTTTGCTAAAAATTAAAATCTAAATAATTCTGTTAATAATTAGATTGGAGTTACTAATCTAATTATTAAAATAATTATTTAGATTATAATTTTTTAAAGATTAAACCTTTGATTACTTCCCAGATGGAATAACACCTTCTTAATCTAGCAAGAACACTTTACCCAGTTTCCCTAAAACCAAGAATCCTATTTCCACAGCTTAGCTTGTTGCTCTATTAGGATTTCACACAAATTAGCCCCGAAACAAACAAACAGACAGCCCAGAGAATTAATCAGGATACGATTTCCCAAAGAGTTCAATGCACGCCCCGTGGAGGAATCCCTCCGAATTGGAGGTACGTCCAAGCACCACCTTTGACGTAATCGGAAACCCCAACAATATGCGAGGCAATGGCGTGGGAGTGTCCCAGGCACAGGCACAGGCACCGATACAGATGTTTGGCCCAAGCAGGCCAACCAATGATCGATGTGCCAGCGATACCCAAGTTAGATGTAGCTGACACCCCGCAGGACTTGATGCATCATTAGCTGGATGCGATGACAAAAAGAGGGGACAACAAAAAAACACAAAAAGCAGCGACTCTCCTCCAGCCGGCGGACGGACTGTTCCACGCGACTGCCAGTGCATCTCCGCCCGGGACTCGGAACTCGGGACTCGGCACTCGGTACTCGGGTCTCCGGCTGTGATTTATGCTGCGTGCGCCTGACAAACACTTGAGAAGTGATGATTTATAATGGAGATGCATGCTCGGTTATTAATTAAATTCTGACACGGCTGCGCTCCATTTAGCGTTAAATGCGATCATCAAACGGGACGATCTGGTTAGGTTAAGGGTTGGCATCTTATGCAATAACCGGCCAAAAGGGCCAATTGGACGGGTGAATCGAGTTGAAATTCCTTGTTGAGAGAAGGTATGTGGCGAAGTTCCTTATTTGGGTAATAATTGTCACAGATATAAAAGCTCTGTTTCTAGTTTTGTTCATAACATTTCTCGGACAGATAAAGTTCCGGCTAAGAGATTCACGTCAATGTGAAAGCTAATAGTAACAGGAAGTGAGAACATCAACATGCTTAAATGAACATTAAGAGAGTTAATGTAACAGAAGTGGGAGAGAATATTAACAGGAAGAAAGAAAAACTTAACAGGAACCCAGATATGCTGTCGAGTCTTTTTCGGCTCGACAAAGTAACTGATAGCTGATTTTAGAAAGTCAACTAAGGAATATGAATTAGAATCAACGCTTTTTTCAGTGATTAACAGAAGTTTGTTACTATTTCTCGTTCGGATAAATTACAGGATGGCATACAACCGATTTGCTTTTACGATAAGTTTATCTAGTATTTATATTTTTCGGCCAGATATCTATATGAGACTTAAATGGTGGGACAAAATAGGCATCAAAGCTTTCTTGAGTGAACTTCGTTGTGCTTGCTTGAGCCTTGCAGCACCATTCGGTGATTAACTCTCTGTTAGTCTTTCTCCTTCGGATAAATTATAGGGTTTTAGACAAAACTTGCTTTTACGACAAGCTTATCTGGTATTTATATCTTTGATTTTTTATTATATTTAATTATTTTATTTTATTTTATTAAGATAGCTATCAAAGACTTTAAAAGTAAGTGAAAAATCCGGTTTTCAAACCATTTTATGACGGGGAAATTTGACAACAATCTAAAATTGGATTTAATCTTTGTCCTTAAGTTATACAATTATTATCAGATTTAGATTAATAAGTTTAAATTTGACTTGATTCAATTTGAAAGTATTATAGTAGTTTCCTCTTCTAAAATAGATCCGTAAGCGGAACTTCGCTGATGAGACCGTTGGTTACGGTCGAAACAGCTGTACGAAGATGCCTCTGTCAAAACAATATAGTGGTGTCTATTAATAATTAGGCCGATCTTATGACCTCAAGTTCGCGAAGCGCATTAACTATAAATAAAAACCTTTTTTATTCTAAATAAAAAATGTTAAGTAGTTAAGTTTTTAAAACGTGACATATTAAAAATGTATTGGAAACTGATTAGTGCTCATGACACAACTTTTATGCGAAAAGCCATGTTGGCTATTGTAACAAATCCAGAGTTCGAGGAACATAAACAAATAAAATACGGTTAGAATTATTCACCATTATTCTAACCGTTATTTTATATGTTCTTGCTATTTACAAAACCCAGAAAAGGGGCCATCGGACCGGGAAATTATACGAAATGCCAGAGCCTAAACAAAGTCTGCACTTGGTCTGGCAGCGGAATTTGAAATATGGCAAGCAATAGTCGAATATTCATTAAGCGCAATTATGAAAATTAAGTTGTCATTTTGATTTGAGTGCCCGCGACACTCGGGCATGCGGTCCCATAAGCAGATCCCCCCGTCCCGCCGCCATTCTCATTAAGTTAAATCAAACTGACAGCTCGGCCGGCTAAATGGATGCCAGGCGATTCGTCCTCGCCGCCCTTTCGCCCTCTCGGATGGATCTTGGCGACTAATTAACGTGTTTTCACATATTTTGTTCGAATCGCGCCTGAATAATTAAGACGTTATCACACACGGCAGGCATCCAGGAGCGGCACGGCCCGGCCCGGCACGGCACCCTGTTGAACAGTAAATGACGTGGATTTGGCTGCCGGCCAATTGGAATGGAAACTAGTGTCGCCCATGCCGCAGGCTAATTTCTCAAGATCTCCCCTCTAGTCGGGTCTTGATTTCCCCTTTCCACCCAGTACGTTTTTTTTTTGTGGGGATCGCATTTGAACTGAATTATGTGTTCATAATTTCGAATTAATGAACGTTTCCAATGGAGCTTGTGGTTGGTTAGCCAAGGTAGTGCTTATCCTAGTATATGTGGCATCCATTCTAGGGTGGAAAAGCACATTTTGAAGAGGTAAGTCGAGTGATTTGTTGAGTTACCAGTCAGTAAAGCGGATTAGGAAAAATAACATAAGACTTCCGACCTACTCTGAATCTCATTTTACAAGAAAAAACGAAGGAAACCATTATTTTTTCAATTTGAACTTGTATTTCTTAAAAGACACCTTATATGTATATTCTTTATATTTATTATATCTGTTCAAAATGCTAGTAAGGATTTTAAATAAACTTAACACCATGCATTTCAAAAGTAAGAATATTTAAGGTATTTTTAAAAATTCTAAAATATAAAATTATGTTGATCAAGCATAATATTTTTGTTTTTTAGACTAAATCTAATTAACTAACTAACTAAGACTAAAATATAAAATTATGTTGATGAAGCATAATATTTTTGTTTTTTGGACTAAATCTTCCAAAATTCGACTTCAGGTATCTTGGTCAGTTTCTACTAGATCATTTAGTTTTCTTGCCATTATATATAATATATCTATAGATATAAAATATAAAATATATATTAATTACAAAAGAAGCTGTACAAGGAAACTAAGGGAAATGAAAATGATCGAGTTTGCTTCATTTGTCGTTTTAAAACTGTATATTTGATATAACATTTTACCGTTTTTGTTTTTTAATGAACCAATATTGAAAATACAAAACAAATTCTGTAAAGTATTACTAAGAAAAGGTAGTTTTTCTTACCAGAAATGTATCCTTAACATATTATTTACCAAATATTCCGTTTTCTAAATTAAATATACCTAAGATCCCGTCAAGACTAAATTAATGTAATGTATATATTTAGCAAAACTGATTTCTTTCAGGTAATAAAGAACCGAAAATTAAAAACATTTCCTTAAAAATAATGCCTATAATGATATTAATCCCAAAACTGGACACGTGCCCGCACACCAATGCACTGCAACCAAATCCAGTTGCCTCACATTGGCCGGTTGCTCATTAATCAAGCGAATGAAATATGTTGGCAAACGTATTAAATATATTTAGCCAGCCATCGAAATATTAAATAGCGCTACTTGTAGACAATTAGCCAAAAATTATGACTTTTAATCACGGCGAGGCGACAAAAAAAAACGAGACCGCAAATATAATAGAACCGAGATGTGAGCGCAGGCCACGCCCTCGTCCCCACAGTTTCACACATGTTTTAAAAATAAACACACATCTGTTTGTCTGCGCTGGGAATCGGTGGAATCTCTTCCTGCTTCTTTCTGTCCCACAGTGGGACGGCAGAGTGTGAGCGGGAGGCAGCTAGATGGGCTCAGGCCACGCCCCGCCTGGCGATCATCTTGAAGAAAATCGGCCAGTGAGCAGGATGCTCAAAATATTCAAATTAGTTTTCCGTACGATCTCGACGCGCGCTGTTCTCTGTTCGGCGCACCGGATACGGGTTCCTGGTCCAGTCACTCTACAAAATATATCGTAGTCGCAGGACCATATAAAATCGTGGCAGATATGAATTCACAGTCGGCGGTGCGTCGGTATCCACACAGTTTCTCCATCGAACAGATTCTGGCCAAGCCGGAAATGCGGGCCTCTAGTACCTTCCCGGAAGCGGTACAGGATGAAAGTGGGCGTGGCGGTGTGTGTGATGTTTCGCGCGTTTCGAGTCCTGCCACATCTTCGAGCTGCTTGGATGACACCCTGGACGACGGCAAAAGTGATATCGATCTGGCCTCTGACGACGGCAACGGTGCGTATGATTGATATGGGAGTGCTAGGAATGATCAACATCAGGTGTTAGGACTGTCCTTTAAAAAGGCTTATTGGTGGTTGTGTTTTTGTTAAGGAAAATTTAGAGAGAAAATATAGAACTTACATTTTATTAAATAAAAGTTGAAAAAGTGGGGAAGCTGTAGAAAATAATTGTTCTTTTTTAAAGTTAGAAGGACTAATTGGTATTACTAAATTCTTATGTTTTTTCACATTCATACGAACTTTTTTCTGTAATTTGTAACCAATATTTAATGGGCTAAAGATTCATTTGACTGAAATCTGAGTTTTAATGGATATCTGCTTACATTGTAATTTGTTTAATATAAGCGTTTCTTACTGTTATCAAATCATTAAAGTATAAATTTTCGACTGTATAACTATAAAGTCTTTCTAATGGACTTACAACTTTTTCAATCGTAATTGAATGTGTATTCACAGTCCAAGTTTGAAAAATATTCATTTGTGCAATGCAATTAAATCGTACAAGTGACTACTATAACTATAGTTTACTATTTTTTAGTGATTTGGAATTGTTGTAGAACTTCACCTTATTTTAATTTGCACAAAAACATATTGGCAAATTACATAGATCGATTTTTTATATACATATGTAAATATTATATTACTATATACATATTAGTATGAGTTAATATTCCAAATTTTGTACAATCTATCTACTAAATACAAAATATGCAATTTTTTATGACTTAATCTGTTTGATTGAGGATTTATTATGTCGTGTGATATTAAGAAGATAAGCAATTAATGGAAATTATTGTCCTTATGACAGAATATTTGTGAGTCATTAAATAACATTTTTGAAGATTTATGGCACTAAAAATGCCACAAAGAAATATTTTTCTTGCGTAATTAATAAATGCTGCTGAATTTAATAGTATCCAATTAAGTTATCTGAACATATTTGCAAAAAAAGAGGCTTACAATTCCATAAATCAATGAAATAAAGTGCTTTCTGTGTTGATGGTCTTTAAATTAAAATAATAATGGTTAAGAATATTTGTAGCGAACGTATTATTGATTGTATAAATTTATTCTATATGGAAATGTGAATCAGGTGTTCTTCAAGTAACTCCCGAATTTGCTATAAAATAGGGAAATGTAACCTAAAGGCTTTTTATTATGTCTAAATTAATACCTTATAACTTCATCTCACATACTCTTTTTTAAAGATATAAACCTGAAATAAAGATATAAACGTTATGACGCAGTTACCACACAATAAACTATGCCTAGCACAGTTTATAACATTCTTAACTAAGTTATAATTATTTGTTTTTACTACTTTATATAACCTTATGCCCAGTTCTTTTTATGCAAATTCCTTTCGCTTATTAAGTTTAAACTTCTAAAATGTTATATGGGTTTTTCAAAGTGAGATTGTATTTTTCTCAGAAAATTCTAAGAACTCTCTGCATTTTTGTTGTAAATTAAATAGTTTTTGTCCTTTATGTACATATTATATTTTGTCTTAAAAATACAACATATTCCATAAGATCCAAAGAAATAAGTATCCAAACAAAGCTCCCACCTGAACGAATAATGCTCATGGCTGAGTGATCTCATCTGTCATCTGTGCGATCAAGAAACAAATGGTCAAAAATTAGCTTTACGGCTGACAGAGAGAAGAGGGCGTGCCACCGTAATTTTTCGCACCCTCGGCAGCCCCCAACGCCAACGCCGTTAATGATGCAAATGTCAAAAGCAAACAAAGAACGAACGCGATCCGAGGAGATCGCCTCCACCCGTAAAGGAGGAATTTATATGACAATTTGTTCTCGGTCAACCAAAAATGAATGTATGTATGTATGACCAAGTGGCCAATTAGACGCCTTGGCTAAGTGAAATACAACTTTCTGATTGAAACGTAAGCGCTTTTTCGCGGATTTTCGGATGCGGAGTGGCTGGGGGGGTAACCTTGCCAACAGATCGACAAATTACAATTAGGCGAAAATAGTTGGCACCGCTTCCTAGGAATGGCCGCTGTCGGTAGCAATAAATGTCTAATTTCGATTTCTTGCGTTCCTATTTTGATTTTGCCTTCTCGATTTTATTCCGTTTCAGCCCTTGGCGATGATCGCAAGAAGCGTCCGAGGACCGCCTTTTCGGCAGCCCAAATCAAGGCTCTGGAAACCGAATTCGAGCGGGGTAAATACTTGTCCGTGGCCAAGAGGACGGCGCTGGCCAAGCAGCTTCAGCTCACAGAGACGCAGGTGAGAAAACGCTAGATTTTTAAGCTAATAATTTAATTATTAAAGCATTTTAAAACGTTTTTAACAAAAGAAAATTCTTGGAAATATCATAAAATTTATGCCAAACATTAAATCAATATTTACATTATTATTGGGCTTCCATTTTAGATCAAGATCTGGTTCCAAAACCGCCGCACCAAGTGGAAACGCAAGTACACCTCGGATGTGGAGACGCTGGCCTCGCACTACTACGCCCAGCTGGGAATCGGCGGCTTGGCCAGGCCCATGGTGGTGGGCGACAGGCTGTGGCTCTTCAGCCAGACCCCCACCGGTCCCACGCCCATTCAGTCCATCATGCTGAATGGCAGTGGATCTGCTGCACCCATGGCTGCTGCCTCGGCCACTGCCTCTCCCATGCGACCCTATGCCACGGGTGGCGGAATGCCTCCACTGCCGGGGCCCAGTGTGATGGAGAGTGCCCGCAATGCTATACTGGCACGAGGACAACCGCTGAACTTTGCCCTGCCCTTTGGAGTGGCCAAGCCACCGGCGGGTGGTGTGCCCTCCGCCAGCTATATACCCCGCTGCAAGTCATATGCGGGAAGCTATGTGGATTATGCGCCGCCACATCCACAGAACGAGGCCTATCTGCAGCTGAAGTATGCCACGCTGCCGCCGGAAACGGAAACCGGGTCCTCCAATGGCCTGGCCGAGCTGGAGCGGGTATTCGGGGATGCCAATGCCAACTTCCTGCAGCAGCGGAGCACTCCCGCCTATGGCCACGATGGCTTGGGCCAAGCCCAGCGCAGCCGGAGACCCACGCAATCCGAATCCGAGTGCAGCGACATCGACTGCGAGCAGCTGGACGAGGAGGAGGATGCGCCCGCCGCCGAGTGAAACCAGGAGGAGGTGTCTGTTGTATCTTTAGAATTTATGTTCTTTCACACACAAAAATATGCTCATACAAAGGGTAGTCATAGGGGGTAGGGTGTCTCGTCTGTGTAGATTCCATTACAACTAGCTGAGAGTGGCACACTGTTCAGACCTGGCCGGGATAATTGGCTCACCGGCTGCCGCCGCTGCTCCTGCTCAGCACTGGTCTAGTTCTAGTTATAGTTCTAGCGCTAGTTATTGCTATTCTATGTTACATTGTGGGTCGGGTATGGGTTACTCTCTCAACAATTAATAAATGTAAATTAAATAATCACAAATCACAAATATTACACGCCCGTTGCGCAGCCAGAGCTCGAGAGTTGAGCCAACTTAAATGCTAAAAGCTACATGCGGAATACTATAACTCATACATTGCCATAACTATTTGCGATTCAACACGTTGGACTGGGGGAGAGTGAGTGCTCTAACAAAAGCGAACGACACTGACTTATGTACAATTCATTGCGTTGCTTGTGGTGAGCGGTGGAGTGCATGCCGCCCACACACACAGCGTTTGGTTAACTATACTATACATAGTGGAGACTCTTTTGATTCGATTTTGTTAACGGCTACATCTGGCCGTTTTTAAGGAGATTCCATAGTTACAACTTAGCTAATTGGTCAAACAAAAATAAAATAATTCATAGGACTATTATTTGGTATAGCGAGCACACTGAGCTAGCCGTGTGTCCTGGTTACTGGTTGGAGGTGGAGGTGGAGTTGGCGGATTGGTGTCTCCTTAGCGTCGTTAGCTCCACGACAGCTCGTAGCCCTTCCAGTTGGCGTTAGGTGCCAGGTGCACGCGTCGTTTATTGTAGTAGAAGGAGACGATGCCGTGGTAGGCAGTCCGGGGAACGCCGCTCTGAAATGAATAAGGGGACAGGGTTTGGTTTGATTAAGAGGTAACACTAGGGATGTTTGTATCCCGAGAGAAAAAGTCCGGAAAAAGATATCAACATTAATATCATAAAGAAAATATTGAAAACGTTCATATATCGAATTCTTAAAAATCGAAATATGTCGCATTTATCGGTAAAATATCGATATTATCGAAAAGTATCATAAAAAAGGGTTTTTAATTTATTTGTATCTTTTTCCAAAACATACTTATCAAATATATCAAAAATAATATCGATTTATCGTACATATATAATTTAAATATCGACTTTCTCGACTAAAAATATTGCTCTCAATATCCTATCAAAAATATCGTAAGCTATATCGAATTTTTAAATATCGAAAAATGTCGCATTTAAATGTCATATATCGATATTATCAAAAAGTATCAGAATAAAGTAAGTTTTAATTTATTTGTTTTATTTTCCAATTATACTTGTCCCGTATATCAAAAATAATATCCATTTATTGTATGTATATAATTAATATATTGACTCGCTCGACAAAACATATCGCTCTTAATATTATATAAAAAATATCGTAAACTTTGTTATCGAAATATATCGTTAACAAATCGATATTATCGAAAAATAGTATTACTATTTAATTAATACACCTCTTTTCACTATATATCAAAACTTATATCGACAATTTATATATCGACTTTCTCGACAAAAGATATCGCTCTCACTATCATATCAAAAATGTCATAAACGTTGGTATCGAAATATATAGTTAAAATATCGATATTATCGAAAATATTCTATATTGGGCTGACATCTCAAATATAAGATATATTTATAGCACATATTTCAATTATATATCGATTTTCCCTTCAAATATAGATAACATATCGATATATTGATATTTTTTGCCATCCCCAGGACTCCTTCCACTCACCTTGAAATCATCCATTAGCCCCAGCATCTTGGTTGTCCGTTTGTACTGCTCTCGTGTGGTATACTGTATCCGAACAGGTCCATTAATTCTTTAAAGCAAATAAGAAATATATTATTTAATTATAATACATTACACAAATCAGAATCAATAAGGCCTAGCTAACAGTTTAACAAAGAAAAAATTATTTTGAACACAAAAACATGACTTTTAAAGAACCTTGTAAGGTCTGAATAGGTGTACAATCCAAGCTAAGCAGTACCTTATCAGGTTGCGGCGCAACTCGTCGTACGTGACAATGGGATACGTGTAGACGCGCCGCAAAAACGTATTATCGTAATTGTCCTGAAATGGGAAACGAGGAAAATAGTAATTATGGTGGTCATGCAATGACCGCTCACTCGATTCACTTACCTTCAGTAAATAGCTCGTATTAATTTTTGTGAACTGCACAAAGTCCTCGCTGAGTTTAATGTGCTTCAGATACTTATCGAAGAACAAACCGCTGATAGGAGAAAAACAAAATAAAAATCGACATAAACCATTAGAAAACATGTGTAGGTACACATTGGTGCCATCGCTATCTCTTACTTGGATACGCCTATTTTTCCAAATGTCCGAGTACGCGATATTTCGGGCCTAATGCACACGCGATCTTTCCGCTGGGCCGGGTGACGTATCCAATCATCCCAGAAGCTAGAACGTTTAACAAACAATTAGCGAACGGCTGACAAATACAGGTGAATAGAGGTAATTGCCACACTCACGATTTGGGCCATTTGACCGAGAGCTCGGCCCACAGGTCTCTGGTGAGCATCCAGCCGAGACCGGGGAAGAAGTCGGTGCGGTAGAGCAGTTCGGGCTGCAAAGCATCCACCACGGCGGCCTTGCCGTTGTCATTCCACGCGGACACGCACCACAGGCTGGGGTCCTGCTTGAGCAGCTTGTGAGTGCCCAGGAAGTACTCGAAGAAGTCGGGCGCCACATTCAGGTCATCCTCCACGATGATCACGAACTCGAAACCCACGCCGAAGGTGGTGTTCAGGGCCCAGCCATAGTGGCGCGCTATCTTGTAGTAGCCCTTGAACTTCTTCTCCTTGGGCAGCACCTTGATGTCACTCAGATCGGGCTGCTCGATGAGGGTTACCTTGTTGCCGTACGACAGGATTACCTCCTTGGTGGGCTCATCACCGCAGTCCTGAAGGAATCAGAGTTAGGATGCATATTTAGGGGGTAACTCAGTCTGCACATACCTGAGACACTATAATGGGAAACTGCTCGATGCTGGGCCTGTACTGGACCAGATTGTCGATGCACTTCTTCACCGACACCCGGTTGCAGGCGAAGACCAGGACGGGGAAGACGGGCTCGCCATTGGCCAGATATGTTTTCGTTGGAATGCGCGCCGGCGTTGGCTTGGCCAGAAGCTGTTCGGGCAGCTCGGCGGATATCTCGGCGGCCACGATGCTGATCTGCGGCGTAGACGGCGAGGGCGGCGCTGGCTGATGCTCCAAGTACTTCAGCTTGACGAACTCGAAGACGCTCTTGGCCAGGTGGTGGCTCTTCTGGTTCGCCTCGCGGGCCTGCGAGTTGACGCGGTAGGCCTGGTGCGCCTGGTTGCGGCTATTGTGGACGCTCGTGTTGCGCAGCAGCAGGTAGTAGGTGGCATAGGTCCACGTAACCAGAAAGCCGATCACCAGCAGCACCTTGCGAGAGCGCATCTTCGAGGGCCCGGGGTTCGGGGTTGGGGCAGCGGGGCTGGGGGCTTGGTGGGGGGGTGGCGTCGGCAGCCGTGCGTGGCGTCTACTGCTACGGCTACTGCTGCTGTGGCACTGGCATTAAGCCGGCTAATCGGTGGGATTGGAAGCCCTCGTCGCGCGCTGCTCTCTCTACTGTCGCGAACGCAGAGCACTCGTGTCGAGCCCCCGTGTCCAAAGAGCGTGTCCAGCATCGGGCCCGGGCCCAGCTGGAGTTGTCGACATCCACGCGATGTTGTCGCAGCCGCGGGTCGAAAGTCGCACGTCACACACCAGCGCGAGCAGCGCCAGCCTGTCAGAGTTTCGGCGCTGGATTGCGAATGTTGTGCCAAATCGAATTGCGGATAAGCCTCACGTTGCCTGCTCCGCTGGAAGACTCTCTGGTTGCGGCGCCCGTCCGCTGCTCCTGGGTTCGGGGGTGTGTGCCGCCGCTTGCTTGTTCGCCTTGCTGGCAGTGGTTGCCTCGGTTGACCGTTATTGGTTACGTGTTTGTTCGTAATTTGTTTGCATATTTTAAAAAATAAACCATATAAATCGTAGTGTGACCGCAGCTCCGCCGTTAATATATACCACCTAGAACTGAAAAGTATCGATTATGCTATCGATTACAGACAGACACCGATGTGGTCAGCACACAATCGATTTTTCTACATTGGGTTTTGAAAATATGTATGTAAAATAACATACTATGTAAAATATCGCATTAATGAAATATAATATTTTTAAGTATATTAAATTAATTAAATATTTATCACGCCATAAACAAAAATTAAGCAAAATAAATATATGATTTTTTTAAGTCCGTTAAATTAGCGTCTATAAAGTGTTAAAATGGAACGATGGATAAAGGGTTTCTTTATCTTAAATTTATTTCGTAAATAAACCATTTTAATAATTAAAATAAAGTACCTACATGATGAAATATGAATTTTCTAATGTTTTATTACGAGTTTGGACAGATTTGGGAATTACAAATACCTTAAATATCTATCGAATAAATCGAGCCCCCTCTGTTTTTTAAATTGTTCGACTCAAAGAACGTATGCTAACATGCACGGTAGCCCAAATTTTAGAACATTCATTCAAAATTGCATTGCATTTGAAAGTTTTATAGAAATTCCACCTATAGGAAGCTTCCATAGGAAAACAAGCAGGTAGAAGTAAAAGTCATATAACTCGACTCACAGACCCCATGCAGATATGGACGGCCTGTAGGCATATTTTATAAAGAAACTGATTTAGAAAAAACCGCTTTACAGTGGGGCGTGGAAATGAGCTCTTAGTGAAGGCTGTGGAGCTGGAACCAACCCTGAACGATGTGCTCCTCCAGACATCGGAACCATGTTAATTCCAATTTACATTATTACGAACGCATCGATATAGAACCAATGTTTATTAATCAGATCAAAAAAGAGGAACACATACATTTTTTCGGATTCTGTATGATGGATTGTATTTAGCTTTAAAGCGAAATTTATAACAATTTTTCCATTTTGTTGGGTACACCGTGTATATTAGCACGTGTTCTGTAAGAGTCGCAATACTTTATTTATTTTGTAGATCTCATTTCCGCAATTTTTAAAATTCAGAACCAATTAAGATGGTTCCGATGTCTGGGGGAGCGACTAGTTCTCGACTGGTTCTAGGTCCGAAGCTCGCGCCATCTTTAACAGCTTTGAAAAATATCGATCGATTGTTAATCGAGTTCATTTTTCGCACTCGCTTCTTGGAACCGGAACAGCAACAAATTCCCCGAATTCAAAAATTTCGAACGCACTTTCTGAGGCCAAAGTTTTTGCTACATCAGTTGAAATTCCGTCTGATCCTGTGCCCAGAGAAGTCGCATCCCATTCGCAGATAATTAAAAAGTGGGTAGAAGATCATGATCAGGGCCCAGTCCCCGTTGCCACAGGCGGCAAAGGCCAAGCGCAAAAAGCCCGCGGAAATGCAACTGGCGTGTGGATGGCGTGGTTGCCAGGAAATCTGTGCCGGGGAGTGGACTCTCAATGGGCATATAAGCCAGCACTTGGAGCAGTATGACCGCGAGCATGCGGCAGAGGAGCAGCAGGAGCATGTGTGCAGTTGGCAGGATTGCGATTTCCGAACTAGCTGCCTCGAGGAGTTCAAACGGCACTCCTACTACCACGGTTACTACCTCAACCTGCTCATGCAGGGCAAAATGGTATGTGACTTGCATCCAGAGATTCCAGCCTGCACGGCGCCCGCCCGCCAGTCCTGCAAGCTGCCTAATCTTGACCAGAACTACCAATGCGGCTGGACGGACTGCGATTGGGAGTTTGTCTCGCTTGTGCAGTTCCAGGACCACATTGCCAAGCATGCGGCCTTGGAGTGTGACACCCAGACGACAAGCAAAGGGGAGCGATCCAAGCTGCAGTGCAAGTGGAGGCTGTGCCACAAGGTGGTGGACAGCAGGTATCGTCTCATGGAGCATCTCAGCTCGCATGCAAACAAGAAGGAGGTGGCTTGCTTTCACTGCGGGGAGCTTTTTCGCACCAAGACCACGCTGTTTGATCACCTGCGCCGCCAGCCGGCTAATAACAGTGAGTGTGCTCCAAGATGATACCTTCTATTGTCCCCTAATCCTTGTGTATCCTATATGGCCACGCAGCTAACAGCTTTCAGTGCGCGCAGTGCTTTAAGTTATTCGCCACCGAGAAGTTCCTGAGGAGCCATCTGACTACGCACATCAACAACCACAAGTGCACCATGTGCGACATGACCTGCAGCTCCTCCGGCACGCTGGCTACGCACATCCGATATCGCCACCTCAAAGAAAGGCCGTTCCAGTGCAGCGAATGCGAGACGCGCTGCGTCCGCAAGTCTGATCTGGCCAAGCACATCCAGATGGTACACTCAAATACTCCGCATCAATGCGGTTATCCGGACTGTGATTATTCCGTTCGCACCTACACCCAGATGCGAAAGGTAAGAAGTGAAGCCACTAATCAGTAGTATCCTACATTCAAGCGTCCTTTCTTTAGCACCTCCTGGAGGTTCATGGCAACACTGCCATCTTGTATGCCTGCGACTGCTGTGAGCGGTTCTTCAAGTGCAGCAAATCCATCTCCGCTCACATGATCAAGAAGCACGGCTACGAGCTACCGTCAGGTCACAAGCGATTCACCTACCAGCTGGACGAGAACGGTTTTTATCGTCTGAAGACAACGCGTATAGAGAGCTTGGAGGTGGCCCAGCAGGTCCTGTCGTCGCAGGTAAATCCTGCGGTGGAAATCGAACTCAAGCCCGGTCTAGAATTTTGCTTTGAAATTGTGAAACCCATTGATACGGAAAGCGAGCGGAACACTGTTTCGAATGATACAAACGAGGTGCAGCTAAATGGCCCCTCGATGCCCAGCCTATTGGATGATCAGTGATCGAAACAAGCAGCTTAATGCCCGTCGATCTCGAACCCTTCATCTTGTAGTGCCTTTATTCTAGCATGATCACTGCTTAATTACTACTTACCTTCTATATAACTATTATACTTTCTGCATACTTCCTATCACTACTATTATACTTACTACTTTACTTTAATATTACTACTATTACTACTACTTGCTAATTAGCCTCAAGGAAACCACTTGTGTTCAAGGACAAGGATGTCCTCCCAAATTTACTCCAATATCCATTTAGCATTTCGATTCTAAGAACATTGACAATTTCCAGTAATTACTTGTAAGTTTTGTAAGAACAAACAGCCTAAGACAGAGTGAGATATAGTCATGGCTAAATCGGCTCGCCTGGTGTTTGTAATGCTCGATAGGCCTGTTGGAAATGTCACCTATAAATCAACAAAGTAAACTGTAACCATTGCATTGAATGTTTATATCATATGTTATATCATACAATAAGAAAGAGTGTTCCTATCATTAAATCATACAATAAGAAAGCAAGTTCCTTAACACTTTGTAAGTCAAATATCGGTTTTAATTCATCTATATTATCTAATCTTGAAAAATATATCAAAGACAACAATATATAGGCCGTATATTATTCTTAAGCGTGGTTTTGAGACTATTGGAATAGACAAGCTGACAGTTGATGTACTAGATAGTGGGTTATTTTTAGATTTAGATCAAAACTCCTAAAATAGATTCAACCAAGATATAACTCTCGACAAGTCTACCTTCTTTACTTTTATTATGGACTCAACCGTTTAGATCATTCGACTTTTTTTACAGAGAGAACGACAAGAAACTTAGAGGATTCTCTCCTTCGCAGTTGTGTTGGTTGCTTTGCTTCTGTTGTTATTACGCTTAACTGTATTGTGAGAGAGTAACTACAAAGCTCTCTCAGAGTGCTTAGCTGCGCATCCCAAAATACAATTATAAGAAGGTGGATTCGTCGAGAGAGCTGCTCTCTTTTAAGGACTCTAATTGTTCTGTCATGTTCATGCTATATTTATATTTAGAGTCCTCAACAAAGCTGATAAGGCTGCCATCTGTAGTTGTATCAAGGTACAAGCCATTTCTTTCGCTTCTCAGTGATTAACCTTTGATTGATTAACCTAGCAAAAGAAAGTCAGAGCGATCGGGAACTCTCATACACACATGTGCAAAACATCTTTCCGCAAAGCAAGCGGTGTCAAGAGCCCAAAGTCTGCTCTACCACTTGAACCAAGAGAGAATAGGAAAGGGCCAATCTTAATTTGAATACTTTTCAATCGAATCCGCGCGTAATCGCATGTTGCGAACATTTAGAGAGAACTAGAACCTTGAGGGCTTTGATTTCAAGTGAAAGGTATTCCCAACCAGACATTGTAAAAGTTCATTTATTTGCTTACATACCCCTCTGTAAAAGGGGGTTATTTCAGAATTGATAAAAAAACATCCCACATATTAATGTTGATATCCACCTATAAGCTATTGCACTTCGTTGATCCATTCAAACATCCAATCTCCTCTTAGTTCCTGTGGAACTTTCCCTGGAAATGACTTTGCATTTGAGTATACAAATAAAACACTAACACATCCTTTACAAATTCCTTTCAATCAGAGTTCTGTTTAATCAATTAATTCGTTTAGTTTAGTCGTTAATTAAATTAGCTTAACAGTTACACTTAGGAGACTAGTAGGTGCTTATGAGTTAGACCGAGTTCGTCAAGTTCTCCAGATAAATTGTATGTATATGCATATTTATATGTAAGTGTTTGTGTATTTTTATAAGAATCACTGTTGTCTGTTGTCCTTTCCGTTTCTGTTTCGGTTTCTATTTCTCTTCCTGTCGCAATGCCGCAACGTCGCCTGCCATAAGTCGTAGAAAACCTAAGCTACGCATACGTTTAAAGTTAATTACGTTTTGTAAATGGCAGTTACATCAAGTATAGGTATATATTAGTAGTTAGGTAGTACATTAATATTCCCTCCTTCGTTCATTGCCACTGCACGCAATTCCGACCTGATTAGCATTCCTTGCACTCGCACTCGCACTCGCACGCCGTTCACACCTTGAGAGATTTACAACTTCTGCATCAGCCGCCAACACAGGCCAGCTCCGAGCAGCGTCCAGAGGGCCAGCGAGAGCCCGTTCCATGTCGATCCCGATGCCGAGCTGAGGTGTCCCAGCTCCCGCTCGTCCACCACAAAGGCGGGCTGGGCACTGGCGGGCGTCTGCTCCAGCTCCGCGAAGTTGCCGCGACTATTCCTGGCCAGGCGCTGGTTGGCCAACTTCAGCTCTCGCAGTTTCTCCTCCAGCTGCAGGACCTCATCTATGGAAAGGGTTACACAAGGGCAAAGGGAGTACAAATTAATTAATTTCTTTATATGAAAGTGGGGAATAGGTCTCTTCGTTTTAGAAGGTACTAAAATTATACATATGTTATATTCAAATTAATATTTTCTCTGCCTTAAATAAATAAATTCTACTTTTAATAATTATATATTATTAAAAGGATCCATGTAAGTCGGTCGAAGTTGCTTAAAAAAAAAACTTATTCTTAACTTACTTAATGTTACCTGAAAATGGATTGAACTAGTTTATTTATTCCCATTAGTAAATTTAAAACAATCTTTATCTGGATAGAAAAAAATCTATTTAAAACTTTATTGAAATCGTTATACTATTTCAGATTTTTCGAGATGATACAGAAATCTGCAGGGTTTTAAAATCTCTTAAAAATACCCAAAAAAGTATGCATAAGTGTTTTGGGTACAAAATGAAGTGTAAAATTATTATTTATAACGATGTAAAATTTTTGTGGCTAGCGGGTTAATTTATAAGTCCTAGACTTGTAGCGTTAGAAATTCTATTAATAATAAAATAAACCAAAAAAAGAATTAAATTAAAAAAAAATAAATAAATAAATTTTGTAGCTTGTGACACATTTTGAATGGATTTCAAACCCCTGTTGATGCATTCACTTTTTTTGTATTCGAGTCTTCTGGAAATCAACTATCTTCTAAAACCCTTAGGTTATGTAGGTTGCACTTAGATGAAGCTTTGCACAACCTCTTAAATTATATTTTACTTGCAAACATATATTAATCTCAAAGTATAGAAGAACAAGTATTAGTTCTGGCATAAAGCAGTGTTAATTGTTGTGTTGTTGCCTGCAGTTCTAATCCTTTTTTAAAAATCTAACACACATTCATATAAACGACATGGCTAAGGAATTATAAGACACTTGTATAAGTTATTGCTTATGTAAAATAATCATAGAATCTACCCACCATTATGTTTTCTTCTATGTAAATTTACTTCAATAGTAAAGCCATATTAAGCTAATATATAAGTAGTAGTTGTGTTTTGAATGATTTCATGGTTTTGCTAATAAGTTAATGCCATAAAGTCATAAAGCTTAAGCCACGTGCAAAAGAATTGGCAATTATCCATTTGGCATAAAGCCATAAAATATTAGACATGTGCCAATGTTTTAAAGTGTGTTTGCATACAATTATCTAATCCAAGTAATAAATAATAAAGTAAAAGGTAAGGTATAAAAACGTACTTTTGTTGACTCCCTCAATGTCCTGCACCTGCAGGAACATGGCCAGCGATATTTCGTAGACCTTGTTCGCCGCGCTGATCTCCCGCTTGCGCCTGCCGAAGCCCACCTGATTGTTGGAGCACTGGGTACCCAAGCACTTGTCCAAGCACACGTTGACCGTGGCCCGGAATTGAACGTACGACGAGTCGGGGAACTTGAAGGCCTTAAACTTGGCACTCAAAATGTCGCCGTCGATGGTGTTGAAGTTCTCAAACAGATACGGGTCCACAGTGCAGCTGCAAGTAACAAGTAAATAAAACAAGTAAATAAAAGTAACTTAACTCTTATTTTAGATATAAGGAATACTCACCCCTTGAAGATGAGCGTTTCCGAGGATGTATGCGTATCCGTAACATCCAGATAGTTAACACCCAGGCCATAAACAGGGGCAGAGTCTTCATCAAGATTGATTTCCATGGTTAAGGGTGTTCCCTGTTTTTATGAAATATATTTACATTAATATCTATATACTAAATAGGCATTAAATCCCACAGAAATGCTATAACTGCAAGGAATATAGCCACTTAGGCTTGTTTTTCAAGTTTTTAACTACTCATTAAAATACAATTTAATTTTTAAATAGCAATAAGCATTAACTGGCTCAATTATTAACCCATTTTAATGGCAAAAAACTCACCGACTTGACTGTCAAATCCCTGGTAAACTTCTGCCCGTCCTGGCTAACGCCGATGGACAGTCGCGGCTCTGGGGCTCGCTTGGTCAGTGACGTGGTGATCTCCAGATCCCTGCAATAATATCAAATCAAGTGGTTCAGTACCGCCTGGCCAGGCAATTCCAGCTCTTAATGATCGGTGGCGGCGGGGAAGGACCCGGCCGAAGGTAGTAAATCAACGCCGGGCATTGAAAAACAAACATTATATTCGATCAGGCGGCAGGGGAGGAGCTGGCGGAGACCAGACGGGACCCCGACACGCCCCGCAATTAAATTGACTGTGGAGGTATTAACGCATATGAAGCCGCCGGCGTCGACTTGGCGGCTAATTACCTCCTGGTAATGGCAACTCTTGGAAGACCCAACCGGGAGGGAGAGAAACAGAGCAGCGGAAGAGCCCCCCCGAGGGAGAGGGAGAGCGAGTGAGAGCGGGGGAGTGGGAGGCAATAGGGATAGGCTGGGATAGGTTTGATTTATGGCCCTGGGTTTGATCTTGGCCTGGCTGGGAGAGCAGGGCTGGACGCGGCATTTAATATGCCATAAACTTTTGCATAGATTGCCCATAAAAATGTGCATAGATGCAGTTTGCCTTTATGGGCAATTAAAAAACGGAGGAGACAGCGCACCAGATCCGGAGGGTGAGAGAGAGAGAGACTTACTCGGGTTCCTGGAAACCTGCCGGCAGCACATCCCGCTTGACCAGGCCGCGGCCGGAGCTGGAGCTGGAGCTGGTGGTGGTGGCATTCATCATGACATTATAGGCGGGACTGCTGCTGGTGATGCATTTGACGCTGACGATCTCCTTGCTGTTGGCGGACTCGATGATGATCTTGTGGTAGTACACCTTCTTGCCCTGGAAGAGAAAGTTCAGGACTCTCGTTCTCTACAAGGGTGAGTGAGTGATCTCTGCTTACCGTCAGCTGGTTGACCATTCTCGTGACTCCGCACTCGTAAAAGTCGCTCAGGGAGAGCCGAAAGACGGCCAGCGAGCCATCAATCTGAGGCTGACAACGCACATCCGGATAACCCTTGAGACCCTCCAGATATATCTGCGGGGCAGTCTGGTCCTTGGAGTCCGCCTCTGGCAGACCTATGTCCACCCTCATCTGATCCTCCGAGCAGTGGACTTTGTGGGAGCCTGAAAAACGAAGAGAGAAGAGGAGAGAGGTGAAGAGATACTGGATAAATGGGGCTGCCGCTTCCACATTCTTCGTGTATATAGTAAAAAGTGGGCTAGCATGTCGTTCAGTGATCGCAGCTGGACTGGATTCTGAACTGGCTAGCCGGGCCACGCCCCCTATCATCATCATCATCGTCGTCGTCATCGTCAGACGTTGACGAGGAGTTGGAGCAGCAAACACTAAACAATTGCCAAACATAATTGCCATGTGTTGAGGAGCGAGTTTGTGGCCTAAGTCTTTTGTTTTCCCTCCATCATTACACTCAAACAAATGGTCTAATCAGCCCGGCAAAAGTATATTAACGATAACAGAGATCAAATTGGGCTCCAGTATGTAATTTGAGATAATAACACACGGCTCCCTAACGACGAAGGCTCTCTCCTCACATCTCGTTAAATATTTGTTGTTTTCCCCATTAGCTTGACAGATATTTCCCTCAAATATTCTATATAATATTTGTCCAAGTGCATCGCTTGGCGTTGTCTTCTTTTTTTTTTTTTTTGTATCGAGGTGGCTTAATAAACCCGCAGGGCTACTTTCTGGGGCTCCGATGGAAAGCAAAAACCTGGCATTAGCCCAAGGCACACTCAGACGCTGCTTTGGTTTAGTTTGTGCGAAGTTGCTGTCTCTCTCTCGGTCGCTTTGGCATAATTTTAGCCCGGGCCGGGCAATCAAAATCTTATTACCGTCGAACATGTGTAGGATGCCACGAAATTATCGGCTTAAATGCTTTGCCGACGAGGCCATTAGCTGGCCAGGATTTGGAGCAGGCTCTCCCGGGACCGACCGACCGACCATTGGCAGTAGTGCCATTGCAGATGGCAAAACTAATTTAAATAATTGACTCTAACTACTTAATCTCGTACTAATGGCCACTACAAACTTAGCTATTTCTGGGCGGAATCCGCGTCGCGCACTCCGGGAAGTGGCTCTCTCGTCGGGTAATGCGAGTTGTGGACATGCAATAACTCGCTTTAATTAGCCTCACTCGCGAGAGTGAAATCCACGCCAAACAATGAGATCTCGAGGCATTAAATGCGGAAAAGCTCCAGCTGCTAGTCGAGGCAATTAAAAACCGCGATGGCGATGCAATTGCAATGGCTGTGGTTCTCCCACAAAGTCCCACCATGGGACTGTGGACTAAAGCCGTGTAATCTGAGCAGCAGCAGCAGCCGCTGGAGCAGCTCCAAGGTGGGCGTAATGCAAGCGGCGCCCGAGCAAATTAAAATAAGAGACGGCGGCCAGCCCACGAGCTGAGCCATGACTTCCGCTGGTGAGAGCCAGCACCAGCGTGAAGGAACCCTGCCAATAAACCAAATACGAAAGGTAAGAGCATTAAGGCCGCATTAAGGATGCCGGAGATGAGGTGTTGAAGTGGACTGATGGACTCCAAATTACGAACGGACATGGCAGCGGTCACTTTAATCCCTCAGGGCGGATGGAGTAAGATGAGAATATATGAAGCGGATGGGATAAGATGGGAATGTGAATGAAGTTGGCTGAGGATGGATCCTATTTCTCGTGAAGTGGTAAAGTTAAGGTAAAAACTCGATCTCATCGATCTTTATTAACTAGCAATGTTTTGTATATACACTTTAAGGAGTTAATAGCCCTGCTACTTCCTTACATGATACTTTTTATACCCTTGCAGGGTATTATAATTTTAGTCAGAAGTTTGCAACGCAGTGAAGGAGTCATTT
>JAEIIU010044614.1:0-46954 GCA_018874675.1 Drosophila baimaii
TGACTCCTTCACTGCGTTGCAAACATCATGGCAAATTTATAATACCCTCTGCAAGGGTATAAAAATACCTAATGGCGAACTCAATTACCAGATGTACATATATAATACATGGCATATATGTAAATGAACGCGAAATTCCTGCGACTTGCAGAGGAGCTAAATCAAGGATTCCGCCTACTACTACTACCACATCATTTTGATGATTTTCCTAGAAGGCCCGACAAATTGCTCGTTTCTTTATTTTCTTTCTTCGCGTTTTTGTTACTTTTATTGTATTTTCTTTTTTTTCTTCTGTATGATTTTCCTTGGCTGCGGCTGAGAGCAGAGCGAAATCATTTTTCACATGGAGCATGAAACAACAGTTACCAGAACAAGACCGGCAGCACGAACACATTAAATTGCTATAAAGCCATCGCCAGGTCCCAGGACGCCAGCAAGGAAGCGGCGCCGACATGTGAACTTCAGTCTATACATTGAAAGACACTCAAAGAAAATAGGTTTTATACTTACCAAATATTTTAATATAAAACCACGAACAATAATAATGATTTATAAAACTAAACAAAGTGTCTTTATTTGTGGGAGAAAAGTACAGGGAATTTCTTTTAAAATAAGAATATAGTTTGCTCATCTTTTCTATTCTAAAGAATAGTTCAACTTTTAAATACAATGATAAACTATTATAAAAATACATAATTCATTAAAGAAAATTAATGTTATTAGTCTGGAAATATAGTTTATATGTATAAATAGATTTCAATTGATTCTTAGGAATGTCTTCTTGAGAAAAGTATGTTTCTGATGAAACGGAAACTTATTTAGATTTTTAAAAATATATACAAATCTCAAAGTGGCATGCAAAAAAACAACTTACCCATTTTCCAAGAGTCCCACTCTGTTTTTCTTTTAAATATTGCAATAAAAGTTATTTCTAGCCGTGTAATGCCGTGTCCCCAGTCACCATTTCCCTGACCCTCGAGCACCGCCGTCCCACCGTGACGACATGTAACTGATGTTGTTTGTTGTAAATTTAATTTTCCCCGACTGAGTGAGCCGAAAAACTGGGCAATGTGTGGAAGAGTACTTTGTGCTTTGCTCCCTGGCAGCTCGTTATTTCTGGACTTTCATCCCGGGCCAAGCATCGCAGATTGAATTGTTTGATTTTATTTCCGAGCACCCAGTTTGCTCGCTCGCGTGCCGGCGAGCGTTTTGGCCACATTTTATGGTCGGCAATTAGCAGGTTTGAGTGCGCGGCGCGGCGCTGCCAAGTAGGCAACACTTTTCACATGTCGTGCTGGCGGCCATTAATCAGGCCCGAAGTCCACGTAACGAGGGGAAACCCGTTTTCCACGCCAATCGTAATGGCATCGAAACGAGCGGAAATGCCCGCAAATAAATCAAGTTCACATAAATTATGAAAACAGGCGCCGGATCGCTGACTAAAAATAACAAAATGGCTGCCTATTTGCGTCAGTGGAACGAACAAAAAAAAAATAAATAAATGGAAAAATTGGGCCAAATTCACCATTCGCTGCGTCACTCGAATGTTTTATTTATTCGCGGCCTTTTCGTTGATCACTCAAAATATTTGGAATGGCCGAATGCGTGTTGTTTTTGGCGGACAATGCGGCTCCTTTTAATTTCATGGATATCTCGCAGTGACGTCAGCAGTGTCCCTCTGCGGGGATTTTTGGCGAAATCCGCAGCTAAATGAATTTCAATGGCCACCATTGGCAATAGCGAAACGATTTTCGAAACGATTTTCATTTAGCCAAAGCTGAAAATGTTCAATTGAGTGGAAATCCAAAAGGAAAAGGAATTTACGGGGGTGGTGGACAAAGTTTGTTTCGCTTTTTTTGAAGGGTCACTTTGGAAATTGTTATTGCAGGTTTTTAAATGGTTTAAAATAATACTTGTAAGGGAACAACAAAAGCTATTAAGTGATCAGTCAAAGGGATATTATTTCAGGTAAAATAAGGTTGTGTTTCCTGAAAAGATTGATTCCAAAGAATTACTTTAATAACATTTATAAGATTATCCTTACCAAAAGGTGCATTTGACATTCATTTTCAGCTTTAAACTAGTTACGTTACCTTTACCTTTCCTTTTTAAAATGAATACAGTTCAAAATCCCCTTACATTTTAAAGTAAATATTTAAATAAACATGCAAATACTTTTATTTCTCTATTAAGCCAGTTACCATCGATTGCAGCTTAATTTCCGCAGGAGGACCAAATCGAAAGGGAAGTCCCCGCAAATTGAAATGCAATCAAACAAATAAGAGAACACAACCAAGCGGTTTGCACTGAATTATGTATGCCAAGGATGCAGGACACAGCACACAGGCAGGTCGCAGGACGACAGTGCTCGTTGGTCGCATTTTTGTGAGGGCACGTGATTGCACTCGGCTGGATCCATGCATTTATTTGCATATTTACCGCCACAGGCACGGGCTGCGAGGAGGAGAAGGTCCTGCCTGCATTTGCTGCACTTTACTTACTGCATTTGCATTGACTCCGAGGCTGGCAGGACGACGGCATCCTCCACTTACACACGTCATTCCGGGGGGCCAGAGTTCTTGGCCAGGACCGGAATGCAAATTGCTTGGCCCCGACAGTTGTCAACTCACTATATATATGTATATATTTATATAAAGAGGTACATAAATACCTGCAGGAAGCAGCAATCAATCTGGTTAAATGGGAAAGCTATGCAATAATTTGGACTGCTTTGTTGATCCTGGGAATTGTTTAGTGCGGCTTAAGCTGGCAGGATTTGTCTTCCAAGATCTATTTGGGTATTCTGTCTACATTCTGTAGCTACTAAGTCCATGGAAAAAAGAAATAAGTGCTTAGTTTAAAGATGGAATATCTTCTATCTTTCTTTTTCAATAAATCTACTAAGATTAAATGATTATATTCTTATTTTTAGCTATAACTTAAGACAGTTTACTGATAAACTAACTTAACTAACAAATATTGAAGATATAAGTAAATAAGTCCGCTTAAAATAAACCAAACTCCCCCCTCTAAATAAAAACAAAACTCTCTGAAAAATTAGTTGACGGCTTTGACGTTTTTCAGCTCTTCCATAATATTTTTTTCTAAAGAATTTCCTCCCTAAAAAATTGGGGACTATTAACTATCCACCACAGCTTAAAATTCCCCTTTTTTTTTTTGCCATTTCATCCTTTATTTTAGGGCAACATGAAAAGGCTTTTTGGCAGAAAAGTGTCGCCAAAAGTGAAAGCATAGATTAGTGGAAAAACTTGTGAAATGATGACAAAAAAAAAACTGCACTTATGTGGAAACTTTTATAAGCTTTTAAATTAGTTTGCTCTATGATGAAATCGGATTATATTAATTAAGTATATAATTAAATGGAAACCCCATTCAAGCGTATTATAAAACCAGCTTTAAAATGATTAGAATTTGGCAATATATTATTTTCTTTATCATTTAAATCTAATTTATTTTGTCGCAGTATCTCTTTTTTGGGGCACAACTAAAATTTGTTATATTTATGTGGCCTTCCTCCGCTTAAACATTAATCGCGATAAAGTTTGCAAGGAGGTTGGGGCGAGGGCGTGGCATATCGCATAAAGTGGTAAAAGTTTTTGTGTGTCTGTGTGCGTCTGCAATGGAGATGGCAGCGAGTATTTGCATTACGTTCTTGTTGCCAAGACAACAATTGACTGTTGCTGTTGCTGCCTGGGAACAACGCAAAGGACTCCCCGCCATTGTTGTTTCTTTATTTTTTTCTCGCTCTTTATTTGCACTGCAAATGTGCAAAGTGTAAGGAAGAAAGGAGCTGCAAGCGATGGCGGTCGAAGGCAAGATGGCGGGCGGCGGTGGCGGAAACGGATGCGCGGCTGCTGCAGCTTAGCGTTAATTCCCATGAAACTCGAAAGGATGTGCAGAGTGGCACGCACACGCACAGCACACACAGCACACACACACATACACACTCGCATAACCAAGGAGCATCAAGTGCCATTTCGCATGACTAAGTTGAGCGAAATTAAAAAAGAAATTGCATGAAAACTCTTTGCAGCACAACGCCAGCAACTGAATAAAATGAAGGCTGCTCCGCGAAGGAGTCAAAAAAAAGAGGAGAAATAAAGAAGAAAAAAAAGTACAGAACATAAAGGATAAAAGAAAGGAGGCAGCAGCTTAAAGTGCAGCAAATTAAATTGCGGCCCGGAAAAGTTTAAGCCACACTTTCAACAGCCTTTCTTGGCCGCATTTACAAGGCAGGTCCGCAGTTTCAGAGCAGTGGTGGCAGAATTACATTCTGAGGTGTCAGTACACTGAGGAATGTAAGGGAAATTGCCTATTTTAGAGAGCGAAAAATTAAACTTATGACATAAAACTTATTACAAATATTTAGGCATTTTTTTCTATATAAAAAATGTTTCTAATCTCATATTTGTATAATTTTAAGCTTATTTTCAATGTTTTAATCGTGAACTTACAAGAAAAATCAATTACTTTTTTAAATCCAACAAATATTTTATATTTTATTATATTTTCAAGTTTATATACCAATTTTTTCAAGTGCATTGCATTCATATAAAGGCGGCCACTTGAAGCGTGCCATGGGCTGGCAGGGGCCAACGAAGAGCCCAGGACATGCACATTGTTTCACGGCCCATGGGCACTTCCGGTTGTGTATAGTAGGCCTTGGCAAGTAGCCCTGCCTCCACCTCAAAATAGAGGAGAAAAAAAAGGGGAAAATCGAAAGAGAAAGAGTCTCCTTGCAATTTGCATGGAAATGCTGCCACGTCCCAGTATAGGAATCGCTGCAACTATCGTATCTTGCCTCTTGTGTGTGTTCAGATCTTGAACGGTTTTGGCATTTCTTTTGTCTGTGCACCAAAACACCGGCATTTTCTTGATTTCATTTAGGCCAAAATGGTTTTTCCTCCGCTTGGGGAAATTCCAATATCCGTTTTTCTCCTTAATATCTTAACCCTTGTGGCTTGCAAGGTATCTACCTCACTTCTTTTTAATTTAATGCAAAAAGAGTATAGATAATAATGCAAATTTAAATATGTTTTAGTTTGGAAACACACAACAAGGAGAAATCGAAAATAATCTTGTATTTATTTAGCCTTTTTTTTTATTCCATCTATGACCAATTTTAAGGCCCAAAACCCATGACGAATTGTCTTTTAAATCGTCATTTAAATGCTTGTCTTTTCGCCCCGCAATTTCCCTCAAAACAGCCCAAGTTTGTTTGGGTTAGAGTTCCGTTAACATTTATGGCATACTTTGGGCCCTCACACAATTGACTAATATTCTTGGCACTGCCGCATAAAGACCTAAAGTCGACGTAACATATATATATGTATATATATACATTTCCCCAGCACGTGCACGCCCCCGTTCTTTTGGTCCTTTTTGCTGCTGCCTTTTTCGAGTGGCTTGGATCAAAGACAGGTCCTGCATACATACATATTAACTCCATTATGGCCAAGACAATCCAGCTAATAGAGCCGAAACGGAGAGGTCCCTTTCGCCTGGCTGAGGCCCAGTACTTGGGGCTACTACTACTCCTCCTCGCTTGGTTATATTCCCATTGCCTTCATTCCTAATGCGACACCCAATCCGGATTTGTCAGCAATGTCCGGGCAGATGGTCCTAGATTCCTCGATGGATTCCCACTGTGTGTCCCACTGATTACGCATCAAGTGCCAGGGGAGTGGGGATAGAGGATGAGCACACACACTGAGGGCGTAAGCAAATTGTCGACAAATGCCAGAGTGCTGCGAGTGAAAAAGAAAAACAGCCCAGCCCAGGCCAGACCAGGCCAGGCCACTTTCAATTCCGGTGGGACAAAGCAGTAAACACGAATATTGTTTGCCATCCTGGCAGTCCTTCCACATCGGTCAATATACATATATGTGTCTGTGTGTGTGCAGAGGATACTCTGGGAGATATGTACGTGGACAAACACTAACCAACTTTGACCATATGCTGAATGTTTTGACCAGAAGTTTGGCGGAAGTAAATATAACTGATTTATTTTTGGGGACACTGCCTGTCGTCTGTCTGCGAAATGGCAATGGAAATAGAAACCTTTGTAACTTTTTGTCTCATTATTTCTGTTGACTAATGGCATGGAAATTACACAAGTTTGAAGGGAAACTATTACTAATTTGAGGTCACTGAATGGGAGAATGAGTAAAGCGATTTTGCTTTCGTTTAATAGTTTCTTAAAAGTGTCCTTTAAAATATAGTTAACTTTAAATGTGTAAGGCCAACATATATTATTTGAAAATAAATACTTTAGTATTGCTATTTGTACTTTATTACTTGTAAATAAGTACTTTGGTTTTAAAGCAAGCCTCTTCCTACAAATGTAAGCTATAGAAATTAATTTCTGCCAACAATTAATTCCCTTCTCCCTTTACTTTCTCCCACTTCCACTTGTTTCGCTTAATATTGTATATCTTTGCACTTAATTTACTTAACAAATAAAGCCACCAAAGTGTTAATGAAAATATTTGACTTTCATTTAACGAGAATCTCGTTTACAGCAATTTTCACGCGACGAAAGCGTAATATATGCTGCATTGCGCATACGCCCCGTGGCGCAACTTCATCGACTGACAAGTGGGCCACACACACGCACACACACACTCGCAGGCTAGACAAACAATTGTACGACTCTACAAAAAGGGTATTTAGGGGCAGAAGGAGGGAAGGAAGGTATGTGGGCTCTCCCACACATGTGCATTCGAGTGCAGCTCATTTATCATGCCCACCTTTGACTCGCTCGCCTCCTTTTAACGCTGACTTTTCCCCATTTCCCAAGCGAATGAATCTATTTTTCCAGAGAGGGAAGCGGGGGAAGCGGCAAACATTGAAGACAAAGATGCCCTTAATGAGCAGTGGCCGGCGAGTCAACAACTTTTATTTTATTGTCGCTCTAATTGGACAATTAGCGGGAGAGGAAAGGGATCCAGAAGAAATCCAGCAGAAATAAATAATATGGCCAAGAGCTGGACTGCAATTTAATAAAAGATTTGCCACAGAACCATTCTAGAATTTAATACACTATTAAAAATATATAAATGATATAAAATAGTAGTTTTTAGGTGTGAAACTATCTATCTTTTAAAGGAAATATTTACTGTCTGATTAAACTTATTTATTTAGGAAATATTCATACAGAAATAATTATTATCAGGGTGGGCCTTTCTCAAATACAACCAACATCCTTACAGTTTATTTTCCCAGTGTGTGTCGTACCAATATTTCACTCCTTAGTAATGGCTGTGAAAAAGAAAACCAAACTGGATAACAGCCATTCCACAATGCATAAAGTATTGTTGTCCTTGGACAAATATAAAACATAATGCGAAAAATAAATGCCCGAAAAAGCGTCTCCCTTTCGGAGATTCTCGCACCCTGCGCCCAGCGAGCAGGAGATATGTATAAGCAGCTAAAGAATATTCATGTGCCTCAATAAACCGAAAAGAAAAGATGTCCTTTTCGCCAGCGAGGAGCAAGGAGCGAGGACTCGAGGCACTAAAGTGAGGCGGCGGCGGGCATGATAAAAGTAGGGAAGAAAAAAAAAAAGAAGAAAACTCAAAGAAAATAAAGAAAGGCAAACAAAGGAAGCGCAAACAGCAAACGTGCATTAAAAATATTGAGAGAGACTGAGTTGTCCCCCGAGCTGGGAATAAAAGCGAAACTAACAATTAAAGGCGCGATTTGGCGGCAGAGAAAAGGGCATTTAAAGCAGCTGTATATATAGATATAAAATATATATATATACAGCCGCAGCGGGCATAAAGACAATCGGCGGAGTTCTCTGTTTCGCTCCGTTGAATGCCCGGCCAAATAAATAAAATTGATTAGAAACGGGAATGGCAGCGGCATCGATGCTCCTTATCTGCTGGCAATTTCATTATTTTAATGCTCCGACCATCACGACCATCAAAACTTATGGGCGGACGTACCAATCTGACTGACAGGACGGGACAGGACACTGGACTCGGGAGTATTGATTGACCGGACTCCGCATCCTGTCAACAATTTCAGACAGACAGTTTTGGGTGCAAGCACGCAGAAGAATATTCCAGCATATTGCCATTTCACTATCTTAGTTATTATTATTAAAGGGAAAAACTATGGCTAATTAATGTTCTTATCACTGGGAATGTAGCCCAAAAATATGATGCGTGTTCTCGAGGGAAGTCACGAAAATATGACATACTTTGCAGCACCCTTTTAGAAGATTTAAAATAAGTAATTTCTCTTTCTTAACAGGAGACCTCTTATTACTGACAAATTTTAAATGAAAATCTTTCAATAAAAAAATAAAAATATTAAATATCATAATATTTAACTCATAGAAGAATTTAAATTTAGTTTAATAATTTGTTCCTTTAATATAAATGTGAAAAATGTATTTTCTCTAAAAATATAGTTAAGATTAAATCAGATCTGTAATAATTTAGGTAAGGAATAAGTTTATTTTATTTATTTTGTAATTTAAAAGTTGAAAACGTTATTATTATTTTATTAAGAAGAATAATTTTGTTGTCTTTTCATATTTTTAATAGTTAAGTAGGGTTGTAAGCCATATCAAATTCCAAAAAGGTTGTCAAATATTTTTAACAGTGTAAAGATACATTTTTTGTAACATCACCGCCATTTTGGAATGTCACCCGTGAGAGCTAAATAAAGTTTCCCTCCACCTTTTTTTCTGTCCTGTGCACACACACACACACAAATATAACTTTGATTGAACTTTTAGCCCTATTTCTGGGTGACATTCTGCAGCAGCAGGAAGTACTGTCCATTTGTCCGGACCATCTGCAAATCAATCAAGTGAGAGCGCGGCTTCAGGTGGGAAGGGGAAGGGGGAAGAGAAGTACTGGGGGTACTCACCGCCATCAGTGTGGGCAGGGACATCTGCATGAACCAGGACACGTCCAGCCTGAAGTCCCGGTTCGTGCGCATCAGCATCATGCCGATGAGCTGGCGGAACTCCCGCGACTCCCCGTACCATTCGCACTCGTAAAAGGCCTTGCCAATCTGGGCGCTCTGCGGAGAGAGATTAGTTGCGCAATTAGGCAGGAAAAGGGGGGACGAATTGGAGGGGATTCCCCCGTTGCGTCACTCACAGCATTCGCGAATCTCTGGCCATTGTAGCAGTAGACAACTATCTGGTAGCCGGCTGCCAGCAGGTACATGCTCATCAGGATTATCGTAAAGCTGCTGTTCTGTGGGCGAGAGAAAAGTGCGGGAAAAGGCGGAAAAATTGCAGGAAAACTCCATTTAAAAGTGCATTCCTTTGGAGGGGAAACTCACCAAGCCCACACTCATCTGGAATAGCGCCAGACCCCAGACAAAAAGACTAAGCATGAACTGCGAGAAGGTGATGTGCCGGAAATACTGATTGATTTCCGCTGCAAAACTTTTACAGAGAAAACCCGAAAAATTAAAGAAAATATATATTTTAAGTATCTAAAACTCTCACCTGTAAATTCTCTGGTACTGATAGATGCAGCATCTCAGATACTGAACCCTTCTTTCCCGTGGCACCAGCTCTGATGTGGAGTAAGCAATCATTTGGTTGAGGGACCTAATCAGGCCCACGCTGTGCAGGCACAGGACAATAAAAACTCCATCGAAACTTACGGCAGCTGTCGAAAATATATAGATTTCATTCCAGATTCCAGAGATCCTAAAAATCTACTCACCCATTCCGCAAATGTAGAGTGAGCAGCATTCCAGATACATTTGTATGTGGTAGTACGGAAATGTCATGCCCTTGTCCTTCCATTCGGGATAAAGGGACTCAAAAGCTGTAGAAATTAATTTGAAATAATTATTTAATCGGAAAATACTTTATTAATATTTAAAGGGTATCAAAAAGGGTAAATATACATAACTATTTATACCTAAGAAAGAAATTAACTAGGATATTGTATATTTTTTAAGCTTTCCTCCCACTTACGCAACACAATATCGTAGGTTCCTTCAGGCAGTGTAAAGTACCGATACAAACCAAGTATAATGGACCTAAAAAAGTACGTCGAAGTAAGGGTAGCGCAGCTATAAAGATATATCAAGAGTATGCGACGAGTGTTGGCCCAATACCGATCCATTGTGGTCTCCACCTCCTCACGGAGTATCTTGGACACTGCTAGATCTATCAGAAAATTTCTCAAAAAGTTCATAAGGAACCTATCTTCAATATATAAACATACCCGACATCTCTGTAAAGATCTCACAATTTTGTAGCAACTCATGACTACGGGATTTTCGCAAAAGTTCGTAAAGTCGGCGATGAGTGAAGAGATAATACCACATCTTAAAAATTGAGCTCACAAACTGTAGGGCAGTGCCAGCGGTCTAAGGAAAGTATTATTTATATACTATACTATATAATTGTAAAGATTTAATACTAATATAGGACGCACCTCTACAATGCGTGGAATTTCCGTGATATATCGCAGCAGCATGTGCCAGTGACCGTACAGCGAAGCCAGGCTGCTCAGGCTAAGGACAACGCTCCAGCTATCGAAAGGAGAAGTACAGAGATCCTATAGATCCTTATATCCGTACTCCTTAACAATGAGCAGCACTCACATTCTCAAGATCTGGCGGCAACGGGTGGGGTTGGGATCCATCAGGTTGTAGCCCACCGTATAGGATAGACGAATTATCTCACGGATGCTGTGATTGTTGCGCCTTCGCCGAGCTCTCGCCTCTTCCGCTGAGTACATGGTGACTAATTGAGGACTAATTGCGTTAATCGGGCATTTATAAGGCTATCGGAGGGGCGTGGCTCAAAGGCCGGGCCTAATTAGATAGTTGGGAGACAAGAAAACCACGCCTCATTACGTGAGCAGCGTTGAGCTAAATAATTGAAATACTTTCCGCTGGCAGGTTGGAAAAAAAAAGGGTGAGTGGTTCTCGACATGGCCTGTGGTTAATTAGCCAGACTCATAATTAGATCCACACCAAGTTCATAGGATATTAAGTCCTGTGAAAGCTCAAGGGTGTCCGGATTGGAGCTTTTTTCCACAAGTTCTTTGGGGTTGGAATTTCCGCTGGCTTAGCTTTTAGTTCAAGCTTTGGCAGAAGGAATTCTCATTTCCAAAAGAGTGGAAAAATAGACTAGGAAATATTACTTACATCTGAGGGAGCTTGTGGAAATGTCACTAATTTTACAAGTATATTACTTTACTTTTTACTTTACTTTACTCTTACTTTTACAAAGCAACCCCACGATTTTTTTACATTTGTAAAGGATGTATTTAAAATCTCCAGAGATAACTCTCTAAATGATAAACAAATCCCTTAATATATAGATTTCTTTAACAAAGAAGAGAGTTAAAGATAAAGACGCTTACTTGCTTGAGCTGATCTAATCTATCTATAACTTATATCAGTGGCTCCCCGCAGAGAACTAGAGCTACCTGCCTATATATTTCTACCCTCCAAAGTCAATGCCTTTCAGTGGCTATTTCACCGCGAAGTTGTAAAGATCTTATTTGAAATGATTACCATTACCAATTTAAACGACGACTGCATTTACAATATCTTAAAGTATTTAACTCTAAGTGATCATATAAATCTAGCAAAAACATGCTCAAGATTATTGGAAATTATCTCGCATCAATCCAAAGCTATATATCCGGCATTTCACGCCAACAAACCCATGATATATTACACAGCAGCTGCTGTTAAGCTATTCAGGGTCCTGGATAATAACATCAGGACATTGGGCGTGATCCAAGGATATAGCCACGACGAAGAGGAACTGGGAAACGCTGTGCGGGACTTTCGGATTCTCACAGGAGCCAGAAATAAAATAGATATGCGACTTTGCTGGACAAAGTTGCCTCGCATTAAGGATATGTTTCGTTTTTCTTCCAGTTGCAGTAAGATCTCTAAGCCTACTCCTTGAACTCCTTAAATATTTATCTCAAATTCATTTTAAGATCGTGACTATCTGAGTGTTAATATCCCTTCGTGTCTGTGCTACATGCAGGACTTCTTCCGTCTTATGCCCAACTTGCGGGAGTTAAGAGTTTCCGGTTTCGCCAAATGCTCCGAAAGTGTTTCAGTAATTGTGAAATGCTTTCCCCAACTGGAGGAACTCTCGATCCGGGGTGCTGGCCTCAAGCATCCCTCTGACTTTGAGCTGATCTCACAGATCACAAGCTTGACCAGGCTTTCGCTTAATGTCAATGGACCCCACTGCCTGGCATCACTAACTAAGCTAACCGAACTCCGGTCCCTATATCTGGAAAGTATGTTTAGCTATATAACTGCAACGGAGATCATCGAAATCATAAGGAATTGCAGGAAGCTAGAGTTCCTGTATTGCTATTGCATAGATCACGCCCAGGAACCACATGGTTCCATTGCAAATATCTTCAGGGCGATCAAGTCAAGCAGAGATCCCAGCACACAGAAGCCCCTACAGTTGTATGCGTATTTGGATCCACCGCTGTCACAGGAAAATGTAGGTGCCATTTTTATCTATATACTATATTTATAATATATATTTATATATTACATTTATATTATATATTGATTATATTTATATTATATATTTATAATATATATAATATCTTATTTATTTCAGGAAATACTCATCGATAAAGCTTACCTGGTATATCGCACACTGTAGACATCAAAGCTGCGCATCAAATAATGGAATCTGCAATGGGAATACTGCATTGTTATTTAAATTATCTATTACTACATTAGTTATATATTTTTTATATTATATTAGTATTCTTATTTATATATTATGTTATTAATATAATATATTATTTTATATATTATATTACTTTAATTAATGGCCATTCTCATTACAGTATATTTTCGATTAAAATTGAGATTTATATATTTATATATTAACATATTTTCCTCTCTGTTGATATATAGAATCCTTAGAGGTCTGTAAAAGACACTTGAACACATACCTCTGCTATTATCCCAAAACCTTATCTTATTCCTATTTTATCAGCTTCACTACAGATAGTGATATCCCGCAGATTTGACATATTGACCCAAGTTAATGCCTTCTTTCTTTTAAACCTAAATAAGGAATAATCTTTTGAAAGATAAATGCTAGTATACCATTAACTCGCGATAGCTTCTGTGTTATTTTAAAGTATCTCAGCCGTAAGGATCTTATGAACCTGGCGGAAAGCAGCATGAAAAGGTGTCAAATTGTGGTGGATACGTCACCTGTGTCTTATTCGGTATTCCATAAATATCCCAGCAGTCATATATTTTATTACTCACTCTAATCGGAATGATAAAAATCAAAATAAATATACAAATACCGATAAAAACGCCAAAAGAGGGCGTTTAGTATCTTTAGATTCTCATCAAAGTAAAAAATAAACAAACTTGATCTGCGTTAATCAATCGATTGCCAAAATAATTCATAAAAGTAAAGCAAATGATTATAGTTATTATATAAAATAATTAAATATAAACGCCACCAAGTAAATCCGTTTTCATATTTCGATCTGTAGTTAGTTTTAAAAGGATCCCCGTATATTAATAAAAGACCAACTTTAAATGTTACTCAATGGTTTATATATATTTTCATGACCTTTCGCTCATATAGATTTAAATACGCTTTAATAAATTTGTATGTTTGTCAACGATTTCTGGTATTCATTTGTTTTGTTTTTTGTTTTTTCTTAGCTGATTTACAATCCTTGTCGCTCTCGTCCTCGACAGACTGCCAGACTGCGTTAAAAGGTATGCATCGTTAGATAAATAATTTAAATATTAATAACATTTGCGTTTTGCAAGTCGTGTGTCTCCTCCGCTCGCCACTCGGTTACTTAATCTCTCGTTAGTTTTAATTCAAGTATTTAGCTCAATTCGTCGGCAGTTGCGGCGTAAATGAATGAATAAAAAAACAAAACCGAAAGGATACTATAACCGAAGCGATTCGTGGCCGGGGGCTTGTATATGAAATAAATATTTACAAAAGTTACATTATTTAACTTAGGGAGTGACGGAATGTGGCCTATGCCGGCCGGCCTGCCTGTGTGTGTGTGTGTGGTGTGTGTGTGCTCGCCGAAGAGACCGTGTGGATAATCCTAAATGAATTGCTTACAAAATTTGTTTTGGATGCATCAAGCATTTGTCAATACATACGTACACATAGTTCTAAAAATGTTTAACTATATATTACTTCGAGTTCTTGGCTTTAACATTAATTATCGAATAATGTTTGGTTGTGTTGTGGTTTATCTCTTGCTTGTTTTTTTTTCTCAGTGTGTGTTTTGCCTGTGTTCTTATCAATTCGAAAAGCGGACGTTGAGACATTTTATTATCGTCTCGTAATAAAATTTGTGTTAGTATTCTTTACAGTGCAAGGTTGGTGTGTGTGAGTGTGGTGTGTGGTGTGTGGTGTGTGGTGTTTGGTGTGTGGTGTGTGGTGTGTGGTGTGTGGTGTGTGGTGTGTGGTGTGTGGTGTGTGGTGTGTGTGTGTGATGTGTGTGTGTTTGGGTGTCTGAGTGAGTGAGTGAGTTCGAATTCCCTTTACTGATATGTTTCTAAGAGGCTACTCGCATCCTGGCTCATCGCTGGCTGATCAGTGGCAACTAAACAGGACAAAACGCAAAAGCCAGTTGGACAGATCATCGATCGGGATAACGGCTTTAGCCATGGCTAACGGCTTTAACTTAAACACCTAGGCCAATACACACACGCACGCATACAGGGGGAATGAATGGAATGTGGACAAACAACTCTTTTTTTGGATTGCAATATATAATTGACTAAACACTCTCTTTTGTGGGGAGCGAAGATTTCCAATTTTATTGCTTACGTATTCGGAGAACGCAACTAAGGAACTAAACATCGAGTCAACACTGCCTAGGGTAGAACTAACTAACTCAACTAACTAACATGCACACATACACGCTCGGTAACTAACTAACTAACAGTATATGGGAAGGGATGGCATTCATTTCCGATATTCCACGCTTTAAAATCACTTAAAAAGCTGCTTTAAAGTATGCAAAGAAATATGTGCACTATTTAAAGCTTACTTTTAGACATCACTCCACGTGGAATGCTAGAGCAAGGATGAAAACCAGGCTAAAATTATGCTACATAACTAGTGCAAAATCCCTAGCATACTTTTAGACACCTTTCCGTAGAGATTTCACCAGAGATCTCTGCGCTTGTCCCTGAACCCATAATAAATAACAACACCTACATTCAAGCATTTACCCAACTAGAGAGCCCGGGTTTTCGGTTCGGAGTCACACAATCTCTCAATGTATATATATGGCAAATCAGATAATATCGGGGAGGTAAAGCCATAAGCCAAGCTCTATCGATAAGCCCTAAGCCCTACTACACACACGCGCACATATACTTATAGATATAGAAACGAACGTTTTTTTTTGGGGTTTGGGCCCAACGATTTTCAACTACGTTTATGAACGAACGATTTTACATACAGATTTATGCATATATGCATGGATCTAAGTTATAGGGGGGTTCCTCTCCGACTATACGTTATCTTCTCTCCTTAGCTTGGCCGATCTGTGGTGTTTATAGCGCGCGTGGTTTGAAAAATAGTTGGAGCTATATATATATATATGTATATATATAAATCGATTGCGCCTATTTAGATTGTATATATATGTATAATGTGTAAATATGCGAGTTGCAATTGCGATGCGTGTATATTCTATATATTGTATATATTTATAAGTTGCATTCAAAATATGAATATTTCGGTTTCATTTGTTGCTATTTAGGCTTTTCTGGTGATTTCGTCTATATATTCTTCTGGTTTTTGTTTTCTGTTTTTCTGTTAGCTGTTTTCTGAAGGCGGTAATTAAAGGTGTTTGGCTCTGTACACGAGTTCGGATTGGGCTCTGCTATTTACACGACTCTGCTGCTGTTATATCGTATTTTTTTTGTATAATATATTCATTTGTTTATGCTGCTTTTTTTGTACGACTTGCGCGGCTTCGCAACGTTCCATTGCCTTGTTTTTTCTGGGCTCCCTCTGTTTTTGTTTTGGTTATTTTTGTAAAAATATGCAGATCAAACCGTGACAGGGGGATCTCTGGGATCTGCTGTCCCACCATCTCTAGACTAGGATACTGTTCATTGCTTTTATATAATTCACATTCCATGTTTGCTAACTTTGCTATCACTTTGAGTTTTCCCTTTGTATGGTTTTAGATGTGTTGTGTGTGGTGTGTGGTGTGGTGTGTTTGGTGTGTGTGGTGTGTAGTGTGTGGTTTGAGTGGTGTGTTTGGTGTGTTGTGCGCTGTGTGGTGTGTCCTTGGCAAAGGATATCCCCACAGCTCGCTTACATATACTTGGCGCTCTGTGTGTGTGTCCCTAATTGCTACGTGCCCTCATTGCCCGCTCCACGCTTTCCCTCCTTGGCTGTGTCGCCATCGCGTCCTTGTAGCAGGGCCCTCTGCTCATCATTAGCCTCCGCCTCGCCCTCCTCCTCGCGATCATCTTGGGCAGCGGAGGCCTGACTTTGGCTGGGCGGCGATGAGGCAGAGGCAGTAGGAGGATCCTCGCCTGCCCTACTGCTTACGGGCGATGTGAAGGTCGTCTCCGAATCTGTTGGGGTTTAAGAGATAATACCATTAACAGTCTGGCCATAGAAAAAGGTTCATTACAACCGATTTTACACAGGATAAGGGAAGGATACTTAGGCCTTTTTATGTTCTTAAATTTATAATTTAAATTCCAGGTTTATTACAACTTTAAATCTTTCTTTTGCTAATATTTTCCATATAAAAAGGACTAAGTCTCCTTCCCAGTGCTAAACAGAAAGCGCAAGTGTGTGTGTGGGTGATGTGTGTATGAGTGTGTGTGAGTTCAACTGCTAAAGCTTAACATCGATTTTGAAGCTCGGAGGCTAGGCCCAGCCGGGTGCTAAAACGCTGTCTGTGAACAAAGAGCCTGGCGCTCAGGACACGCGAAACGGGTGAGTTAGTGCGGCGAATGGAAAAGGATCGGATCCCCCCTCTCTATTTCTCGAGGGGGGGGGGGGGGATCACAAGTAATACTAACAGATCGCCGCTGCTCTCCGCGCGGTGTCAGTGTGTCTGTGTCTGTATCTGTGGATATATGTGGGATTCATGCAGATGTCGGGGTATGCGGGATGCGGTTTCATAGTCAGAAGGCGCCATCAAAGACGGTGACTGACGACGGCCAGCCAGCCAGCAAGCGATAGTGGGGGAGACAGGAGAGAGAGAGAGAGAGAAGATACGGTTGTAGATGGTTTCGTCAAGGCCGAAGAGGACACCAAGACGCACTTACAGGATATGAGAGACAGAGAGACGGAGAGAGACAAAGGGAGAAAGAAAAGGAGAGAAGGGCGAACGAGCCAGGGCAGTGATGGGGGGTTTACAAGAAGTTTTCTACACAAAATAAAGCTACAATAATCGAAAAAAATATATATAAAACTTAAAGAGATACTTCTTGGTATTAACTATCCTTTCTAAGGATTTCTTAAGACTCAAAATGTAGTTAAATCCCTTCACTGCCCCCTCGTTGCTCACCTAAGGAAAGCTACCACCTACCCAGACTGCTGTCCCTGGTCTGCTGGCCATCCGCTGCTCCCGCCGAAGCCAAGGCGGAACCGGAGGCTGCTGAGGGCGGTAGGGTGCGCGACAGGAGCGGCTTCACCTGACGCAGGGCCTGCTCCTCGGGATAGCGCGGCGTCTGGAACTTTGTGGGCTTCGATTGCAAGGTCGCTGGTCCTGAGCGCTGGTGCATTAGAGTGCGGTGCCTGAGGGGTGGTGGGGATATAGACTTAGCTAAAACTGAATGAGGTAATTTATTCGGTGAGTAATCGCTGCCGGATTCGCCCTGGAAAGAGAACAACATTCAATTAATTCCATCCTAAATGTAAATAATATATTTATGTACTTACCATGACAGTGCCATTGTCGGAGACACCGGAGCCGGACATGTTGTCCGCGAGTAGGCGCTCGCTTTCCGGATCGGACAGGACGCGCGAGACATCAGACTTGTTTTTCAGGATCGACTTGGAGCGTCGGTGATGCTCCAGATTGGGCGAGGCGTCAATCGAGTCTATCGATGAGGAATGCTTGCTCTCGAACTTGGCTGTTGTGGGATGGAAAATTAAGGAAAATATACATAAGAAAATCAATATATATTAGTCTAATCTTCCAGGCTTTTCTTCGAGATTTTTCTTGGTAGGAATCCCTAAAGATACCTCATCTCATTGCTATATTGATCCCTGATAATACCCACCTTTGGCGCCCACATTCTGTATGCCAAACAAATGCTGGTTGATCAGTTTGGTGGCAGTGGCTAAGCTCTTGCCCGGCATGAAGACCGAGCGCTTCTTCTTGGGTCCTGGTCCCAGTCCTGGTCCGCTGCCAAATCCGCCAGAGCCGCTGGCCGCTGGACTGCCGGATCCGCCTGCAGCCTGGCCCATTCCCTCCAGTCTGCCGCCGCTGCCGCCACCCGTCTCATCGTCCAGCTTGGTGTCCTCGAAACGGGCTCGTGGACGCAGGCCCGGACTGATGCCCATGCCGGAACCGGAGGCGGCCGCACTGGTCGGTCGCATGGCGGTGAAGCTCTGCTGGAATCGCGTCTTCCTGTGCTTTGGCACTGAGTTTTCATTGAGACTGACCCGGCTGCCTCGCTCCTGCACATCGAAGCTCTGATAGACATCGTCCAGGGGACTCAGGCCGCCGGCACCGGGACCGCCCGAGGCCAGGTTCCGCAGGGCCGTGTCGCCCGAGGCGCTCTTCTTTACCTGGGCACGCAGGGCGCCCGAGGAGTTGGTGGCCGGCAGGCCCACAATGAAGCCCGTGGAGCTGCTGATGCCCTGCTGGTGCTGCTCTCGCTCGAGGGGATTTATGTACAGGTTATCCATGTCGATGTCCAGGGCGCAGGCCTCGTCGTTGAAGTCCGCCGTGAGGTCGCCCTGCGACAGGAACGGATGCGTCTGGCAGCTGGCATACGTGTCCGAGCTGTCCACGCTGGCCAGATCGGCGTTGTTGTTGTTATTCCCATTGTAGTTGCCGCCACCAAAGAGGAGGACACCATTCGCCGTGGTCGTGTTGAAGTTGTTGTTGAAATTGTGATTGAAGTTGGACGAACTGCAGATGGCGGCCCCATACCGCATAGAGGCGTCCAGGGGCAGGGCAATGGTGGTGGAGGTGGTGGTGCCATACGAGGAGGATGTGGACGAAGACTGTGAGATGGCGGGCAGCAGGACGGTGGCGCAGGCTGAGGATGTAGGCGGCGGCAGCGGCAGCTGCGGCGGCGGTGGCAGGGCCAGCAGGGGTCCTTGCATCAGAGGCAGAGGCGGCGGTGCGGCTGCCAGGAGGCCGAAGACACCAGCCTGGCGATTGGCCGCAGCCAGACGCATCTCCAGGCAGATGGGCTTGTGGAAGTCGGAAGTTGGAAGCGAGATCACGCCCTCCGCATCGGTGTACTCCTTGAAGTCCTGCAACGAACAGGGAAGGTTTGGGTGTCAGTAAAAGGGATTTAGCAGGTATTCGAAATACACAAAAAATAAAAAAAAAACACAGAAAACCAAAGGATCAAGCCCAAAGGATTGAGGTTTAATTTATGATTATACTTATTTATTAAATATTTGATTTCCCTGAAAAGTAGATATCTGAGAATCTTTTTCATACAAACATTCCTTAGGTAATTCATTAAGAACCTTAATTAAACCTCAACCCTTTGGGCTTTCCTTATAAACACAATAAGATCACCTCGTTTTTTTTTTTAGTGTGTTTTTTATAACGTTTACTAGCTGCTTATTGGTGTCTGGTTAATATGGGTGTACCTGTTGTCTGGAGTTAGCTTTTTATAAATTGTGTGCGATTCGGTTTTTTTTGGCATCACTTCGCTCGAATAATAAAAATTAACATGCAACTAGGAGGCGCCAAGTAAAACTCAAACGTGCAGCGCTAATTGTTATAATTATTATTGGTTTAAATATTGAATTAAAACAAAGGCAGTGCGCGAGTTCTCAACTTGTTATTTTGCGGCATTTAAAATAAAGTGAAATTGGTATTTTAAAAGCATTATTTCAGAGAAAGAAATACTTAAAAGAAAATATAGCATTTTTGAAGGCTAAGAGAGCAATAAAGAATATTTGTAGAAACATTAACTTTCTAGACATTTACTCTATTCTAAAAAAAATCCACCCAAGTTGAGCAAACGCCAGAGTATAAACGAATCGGTTTCGAGAATTTCCAAACGCCTTACTTACCAGCTTGGGCCAACCGCAAGGAGTTGCCTTCGAAGTGGGTTCCATTTTACTCGAACATTAAATTAAATAGTTTAAAATACTCTAATTCGAAATCGAAACCAGAAACATAAATATTCTAGGCGAGCAATACGGAAACACAATCAGTAGAAGAAGTGAAGTGCCAGATAGTTGAGTGCGAATAAAGTTGATAAACAAAAGATATAGATAAAGATTCGCTTTTTTTATTGTTTGTTTCGTATTTTGTTTTATTTGCAAGATTTGTTTATTCGCTTGTTTGTGATTTTCTTTGTTTGGATTGAGTGATAACAGTAAATAAACAACTAATAATGAAGAGAGAGCGTTAACATTTTGCTTGTTCCAGTAACTAAACAATTGTATTTTGGTTTTTATTGCATTTTTGCTGTTTTGTTGTAATAATTATTTTCGTTGTTTGGCGTTTTGCAAGTTGCAGCTACTATAATTAGAGGGCTTAGGCCATTTTGCTAGGATATATGTATATAATTATAGGCATTAGGCTACAGAGTTGTAATTACGTGCTTAGTGTAAATAAAATAAAATCGATTTAAACTTTCGTCAAGCCCTCCTCCTCTCCTCCTTCGCTCACTCGGTCTTCACTAACACACATTAAATTAAATAATAACACATGCTGCTTTTTGGGTTTCCTTTCCTGGTTGCGTTCTTAGATTGCAGAGATTAGGTTGGTTTCTGGTTAATTTAATTAAATTCTTAGAATTCGCTATGTCTTTCTTTAGCTTTCACGCGTCACGCGTCACGCCAGGCCCGGTTGATAACGACAGTAGTAGGTAGTAGGTAGTAAGTAACAGTATTCATAATAATCGTAGCAGTAATAATAATAACATTTAGTTTGTAATTTGTTTTTGGTAGTTTAAAGCTAAGTAGTTAACGTAGTTGTTAATCATCGCTAATCGTAATTCGCAGTTCCGTTGCGGCGCATTCGATGCGCCCCGCCGGAAGTGTGTATAAGATCTGTGAGGGGATCTCAATTCCGATTTCTATATCTCGAGAGAGAATCTGGCTAAACGCTATTCGCGCGCAATGGAATACACTCGCCATGGCATCCCGGCAAACCCTTTAAGAAGAAAAGAAACGAAAAAGAAACAAGGTCAACATAAAAATTTCCATTTCCAATCCAATTCCAATTCTCACACAGGAAGCCAATAAAATGAAAAGATTTAATTGTAAAAAAAAACAATAACTGGGAGTCCCAGGCACAGCTGGGATTTCAAATCAATTGAAAAGGAGCCTGAAGGTACCCTTTAAAAGATACTCTTAGGCAGCTTTCCCTCTGAAATGTTTTCTCCAGCGATTTCTGATTTTCTCCCTGCTCAAAATACTTTTTAAAAAACTTTTGGGGACAAGGACAAATTCACACTTTGTGTTGCTTGGTTCTCAGGTTCTCTTGTGGTTGGGCTGGCCTTATAGATAGTATATATCGATGGTGCCCTCCTCGAGCATCCTCTTGAGGGCCATATAGTTCTTGGGCGAGGGCGGCGGTCGGGCCAGCCGCTTGATGCTATATTCCTTGTCGTGGAAAACGCAAATGCGATCCTGCAACAACGTTTCGTTTGTTTGATATCGGTATCGGGGTTGTTTTTTTGGTATCGATATCGTTATTGTTATCGCTGGGTCTACCAATCCAACTACAAGTACGGGGTCGCCTATGGTTTAGGAGGACCTATGCAAGAAGCTGAAGTCTCTAACAAAAGATACACGGAGATGTCACAGAAAGGAGTCAAGGGGTAAATAATAAATATTAAAAAAACATAGAGCTTAGTATTCTTTTACAAATACAAAATAAATACATATGCATTTAATGCTAATTTAAGCCTTTTAAATACTCAAATATTTAAATAATAAAAAATATATCTATAAGTTCCTGGACAAAAGCTACTCCTGTGACATCTCCGTATTACGAAGTCGGGTCAGGATCGGAGTTCATTATGCGGCGGTTAACAATTTCACAGTCTTGGCCAATGGCGGTTATGCGGCGTATTTATGTACAGGTTTTTGAGCATGATTATAGTTTTTAGATTTCGTTTTAGTTGGTGGTTTAGTTTCGGGTTAGTTAGTCGGTAACGGAAATGGAACCAAAGAGAGAGAGAGAGGATAATCTGGGGGGAGGTGCAGGCATGCGACTAACACAGAGCACAGTACACAGGAAAAGCATTTCTCAAACATTGCAAACGGGAACATCGAGTGAGCACAGCTACAGATCCGCATCCGTATACGGATCGGTCTCTGGTTACCTTGGTCGTGCAGAAGCAGCACTCGAATTCCACGGGCACATCCTGCTCCAGGTTGTCCATCCGCTGGTTCTGCAGGTTCTCCAGCGCCACTTGGCGTCGCAGCTCGGCCACTTCCTATAAATAGTTGGTTGTGGGATCATTGCAAGGCGCGTAAACGACTCGTAACATCGCATCGAACTTTAGCAGTCGGATTATATATATATATATAGATATATCTAGGCTGGAATATGTACAGTAAGGTCACAGGATGCAAGGCATGCCGCATGCAAGAGTAACTCTCGGGATTATAAGTAGTAAGGTTAGCAGGAGAACAAAAAAAAAAAATTCGATAGGTCCTGTGTGTATCGCATGCGGCTCAAGCTGTGTGGGGGGGGGGGTGTGCCTACCAGGTGGTGGTGATATTTATTTATTTATTTCTACCAGGATGCCCCATATCCTTAGAGATAATGCTCCTACCAAAGACGTTTCAATATCAAGATGCCTCACCCAATATTTGACATATTTTTTATGCTGGCTCTAGCGCTGGCTCCAGACTCTCTTGAATTTATTTTTCTAAAGCCATAGAGAGTGCGCTCTGGAGCCAGCCGCTCACTTGTACGAATACACTGGCAGCTGAAGATTGTATGTGTGCACATGTATTCTCACGCATTCTACATCTGCACGCACATATGCAAGTGGATTCTATTTTTATATTTTTACGCTCTCAACTTTGTGAAGAGAGCGAAGAGAGTGCGATTTTCGTCGGCAGTTTAACAACTTTCTTGCCTTAAAATAGGTTACTCAGCTTGATATTAAAATGTATTTGTCTTCTCGTTGAAATTAATAACTTCAAGGTACTCTCTTAAACCTTCAAGTTTGACCCTCTAAATAATGTTTATTATTCTGATATTATGCCTACGATTTTGCCTTTAAAAAAATAAATAAAGATCTAAATACTTTAAAAACCCGACTCAATTAGTTTAAGCTTCAGAAACTTTTATCAAATCCCAAAGCAAATCAAGTCAAAGTAGAGTTCTCACATACTCTATGTATTAATATATAAGAGATCTTGCCGAGAATATAATATATTCCGAAGCCATGATGGCTGCCGCAAAACTCATCTTATGGATTGGTAAGTACGAATACCTATTGTATATTATATAATAGTATATTATATATTTATATTGGTTCTACCACCAGTTCAACTCTGTGTTATTTTGTGCGTGATCAGAGCACAGGAACAGCCCATGCTTGGCGGTACTAGGAGATCACTGAATAGTGAAAAAGAGGATTTTAAGGATGCAAAATTAAATGGGAATTCAGAGGCGGAAGTAGGGGAAAGCCCCAAAGTATTACAAGGATCATACACAGGCAATTCTTTTGGTAAGTAGTCTTGGGTAAAATAAGCCTAGAGTTTAGAATATATTATATTATATTTCGCTTATTGCTAAGTTTCTAAATTTTCCTGAATAAATTCTTCTCTTATTTATGATCTCTTCAACAGCTTCAAACATGGGCATACCGTCTGCAGATCAAAATATGGTAGTGCAGGTGGTGCAGACTCCTGGCCAGGCAGGCTTTGCCCAGCCTGCCGCCGGATATATCAATGAAGCCTATCAGGCTCCCTTGCAGCAGCAACAGGAGTCGCAGGCAGGCTGCGATAATATGCCCAATGCCTATGCCGAGGCCGATGAGAGCGAGCAGCGGCGTCAGGATCTGCGCAATCTCGTCCAGCACTTGTATGTGGCCCAGGCACGTGTCCAACTGGAGGCAACCGAAATAAAGAAGGCACAGGCGGTGGCCTCTTCGGCCCAGGCGCAGCTGGAGGATTCGGCCAACCAAGTGCGCACTGTCACTGCCACGCTGCACACCGCCCAGCAGGAGGTGGCCGCCTCGGCCATTAGGGCTCAGATAGCCCAGCTCCAGCTGGCGGCCCACGACCAGCTCCTGTTCGCCGCTCGCCAGGATGTGGACGCATTGTCCTCGCAAATGGTGGGCTTGCAGGCTGCCGAGGGCATTGTCCAGCCAAAGCTGACCGTGGATTTGCATGCTCTGCTGGATAAGCTGAAGCAGCCGCTCCAGCAGAACGATCATCCCACGCCCGTGCCGACTATAGTGGGAAGTCTTCCTGGAATGGCCTCTTATCAGCCGCAGCAGTTCCAAGTGCAACCACAGCCACAGGGGCAGGCACAGGGCCAGGGCCGGGGACGGGGACAGGGACAGGTTGGAGCCATTGACTTGGCGCCTGAAGAAAAGTCCTTACCCTACTTGGAGCAAACCTAGACTCGGAGAAGGTAGTCCTTGAAGGTTGCTTATTATTAATAGTTTTTTTTTCAACTACTACATCCTTTCTATATTTTTATATTAAGTACCTTTCTTAAGACCCCTTTTATGGATGATTAATAAAAGATATTAAAACAAATCCCTTTGATTAATTCCTTTACCTTAGTGTCTGGGTTTTGTGTGTAGTTTGTGAGTGTGTTGGGTTAAGTGAAACAAAAAAATCGTTAAAAAGACCAAATATAAATTTGGAAAATGCTATTTGCATTGATGAATCTGAGTTTTGGATTAAATAGCAGCATTATGAAGTTAGCAGAGCGAAAATATATATAGATTGGCTTACAGACTGAGAAAATGTTAAGAGCTGAATTATAAATTATGAGAAGCTAAAACTATATTTCTGGTTTTATTGTTCAGTTCTTTTTAAATCTACAATATACATATATATATAAAACACTTCTCCAAAGGCGGCTGCAAGTATTAAAATTAGTTATCATTCTTCCAAGCTAAGACCAATGGGAAATATAGAATAAAGGACATTCCTTTATCAATTTCGAGGGACCTATAACCAAGGTAACTGAGGTGAAAATAAAAGACTTTCAAAACAGTTAAAGCTTAAGGATTTATATAATAAATAAAGAGAAGTTTGGATTCATTTGAATTCAGGCAGCTGCTCGTTCTTCGGATACAAAATAAGACATAAAATTCAGCTTTGGTTTCAGCCACTGAAAGGAAGACAAGATCAATCCGCAAGTCCATTCAAAATCAATCAAAGACAAGGATATTATTAAGGATATTTAGCTGTGGCACAAATGCATTCGAGTATCGAGTAGAGTAGAGAGTATTTAGAGTAGTTGAGTTTTTTTTTGTGTATACTTTGAATGTACCTCCTTACTGCGTCCCCGTAAAATCTAAAAGTTGAAATGTGTATAGTTGTTGTTGTTAAAGGACTTTGGCACTTGGTTCTCAAAGGGTTTTTAATTTGATTTTATTTTTTTTTTTTTTTTTTTTCTGGTCAACAATTTGTGGTGATTGAAATCAAAAAACAAAGAGAGAGTACATGAAGCTAAACACTCTAAGGGGGAGAGAGACTAAGGACTACGAAAAGAGGCCGCCAATATGTGGGAAAACGAAAGAATACTCAAGGATATGTTCTTGTAATACGTAAGGGAACTCAAGAGCAATTTCACACCGACTTCCTGGCAAATGAGAACGAACCAAACGTGGAGAAATATACATAATTGGGGTAATAATTGTTGTAATAATTGGGGTAATAATTGGAATTATTTGAATATATATTTCGATCCAGCTTCAACGGCTTCACATTTACTAATACATAAGGATACGGATACTGATACGGATACGGATACGATTTAGGAACTTTGAAAACATTAAGATATTCAAGATATACGAATTGCGAGTATATGGTAATGGGTGGACGCCGCTTTTCCGGCAAATCTCTGACTTACCCCGGGCGTGATCATCATCTGGATGGGCAGACCCTTGGCCTGCGAGAGGTTGTCCTCGTCATCGCCGCCCTCGGCGCCGCCTTCGGGACCCTCGGAGCCTTGGGGATTAACTCCGGGATTGCTGGGATTGCTGGGATTGCTGGTGCTGGCAGTGGTGGCCACAGCGGTAACTGCACTGGATGCGGCCACCATGGCCAGATTGTTGGCCACTCCGGACGGTGCTGCTCCGCCATTGGGTGGCTTTTGCTGCTGCAGCTGCTGCTGCTGCTGTTGCTGTTGCTGCAACTGTTGCATCTGCAACATCTGCTGCTCGCGGCGATAACTCTCCATGGCCATCATCGAGGTCTGGCGGGCATTCGGATTGTCAAAGCTGTACGGCGGCACTGCATCCTGCTCAGAGCTGGATCCGCGACGCTGGCCAAACGAGAGGGAGAACGGTTTAGTATCCTTCGGGGTAAGTATATCATGGAGAGGGAACACAGACAAAATCAAAACTACTTGTATGGCGGACAGAGTACTTACAACGACACGATTGCAATTTTGGTTAAGGGGCCAGGGACCAAGGGTACACACACAACATACATATATATCAGATTATTATTCGAATCAATTTCAGATGGTTAGGATTGTGGAAAGAAGATAAATGTGTATATTACCTTTACCAAAAAGGGTATCTGGCCCATTTTTGTAAAGATTTTGGGCAGCGCCAATCTTGATGGGAGGATTAAATGGAAATTAAAGGCTGCCATATATCTCTTTTGTCGAAAGCATAATTTTTTTCCATTTTAAATTGTTGAAGCCCCCTAATTCCTTAATCTCATTTAATATAAATGTAAAGACTTGTTGCTTAAGCTTTTGTTACTGTACAATATAACTTCGTTTACAGTTCTTGGCAATACCCACCTATTGAAACCACAAATAATATAAAGAATAAGCGGCGTAACTCTCATATGTACATTTGAATTGCCCTATGCAAGTTATTTTTTTGTTAGCGACGAAGTTCGCTCTCTCTCTTTTTGGGATATATGTACTTGAGAATAGGTGTGCACGAACACACTCCTCGGCTGTTGCTTACAAGAGACCGGCTGGCTCTAGACCGCTCTCACTCTAATTTCTTAAGAAAATCTCAAGAGAGCCTCGAGCCAACTCTAAAGCCAGACCGATAAATTCGAGTACAAACAAATTCGTGTAACGCCACGCATCGTATTCTTTATATTGTTTTTAGTGTAACCTTTTGTATACTTTTTATACAAATAATTCTATAATTTGCATAAGTTTCTCTACTTCTGGATTTTCCTGTTAACGTTCTCTATTTTCAAGTCTGAAAACTATTTACTATACTAGACATTTTTAAAATATTTTCAAAATTAATATAGAACTGATAAATACTAAAATGCTATAACTTTTAGTGATTCTTTTTTGATTTTAAATTTATTTAGGAAACTCCCTAAAGGTTTTTCTATATTTTATATCTTTTATTTTGACATACAGGAATCTAAGAGCCCAACAATGTATAATCCACATATTATTTCCTAGGTTATTCATTTACATATTGTAATTCCTTTCTGTTAAGCTTCTCCAAGTAATTCTCCTATCGCAGCACGTCCGTTAATGCGCCAGTCACAATTTATTTTATATTACAACTTTATACCAAGTATTATGATCCTTTTAAGATTATTCTACTCCCATTACACCCTCTTTAAACTCCTCTATAAGAACCCACCTATATCAATTCCCGTGGAGATCTGTCTATCTGATTGATTCGAAACCCCGTCGTCGACATCGAGTATCCCTCTGGGAGTTGCGAATGGTAAGCACTTACGTGATGCAGGTTCGAGTGGCGCAAGTTGGCTACGTGGTCGTAGTTCTTGTAGCAGCCGGTGCCGGTGGTGGCCGGGTTGCGTCCGCTGGTGGATTCGCCCTCGGTGCTGTTGCCGTCCGTTTGCGAGAGATTGTGGCCTGTGGGCGATCGGCGGAGCGCGTGGGTTAAACGGTGCCAATTTTTCAGTGAACGTGTGTGACTCTCGCGCTTTTCTGCTTGGCGGTTGTGTGGGTTTTGTGGTGTGTATCAGTGTGGGAGGTGTGTGTGTGGTGTGTTATCGGGTTATCGGAATATCGGGTTATCGGATTATCGTGTTTTATCGTATGTTGATCGTATGTTTATCGTATGTTTGTTGTTGTTGTTTGGGGGTTTTTCGCGCAAAGAAGCCATGAATGCATTTTGTCGCCATTTTCGTTTCGCATTTGTTTAGCCGACAGACGCCAGTGTTGATATATACACAGGGATATATATTTCACACACACATATATATTTTATATATATATATATATTTGGTAATGAGTTAGAGCGGATTTTGGATTTGTTTGAAGGTGTTTTTTATTGGTTTTTGTTTTTATTTTGATCGTTTCAAATCAAAAGAGGGAATAAAAAGAAAGAAAATGAGTTCCATGAATGCTTGAATATCGTTCGCTGTATTTTTTGGGTTAATAATTGTTACGACGACGATGAGACCACGGCGACCACAAAAACGTTGAGGGCTAAGTTTAGTTAAGTTAAGTTTAAGTTTAAGTTTTTTTAGTGGGATACAGTGAGAACAACATTGAAGAACGACGTCTATAACTGAAGGGGGTTAATTTAGGGCTTACTCTTGTAGTTGTGATTAGATGAATTGGAACAACATTTAGTTAACTTTTGTGATGCTAAAATGGCTGTTAAAAACTAATTCAACTAAACTAGAGTTGTTAAATAGTAGTTTGAGTACAGTTAGTAGTTGTATTTCTATTGAAAGTAGAGGTTATTAAATGGAAACAGAAAGAGGAAGGCCCTGCGAATAAGATTAAAGGTTATGTAACTCGAATTTTAATATATTTTCCTTGTAAATGTGAAATTTTAAATCGAATTTAGATAATTATATGTTAATATGTTTTTGATATATCTTCTTCACTTGCTTAGAAATATTTTACGAATATTTGCTATACTCTTTTCAAGCTTAGTGTGGCCTTTGTGAGTGTCTGACTTATTTTCTGGGTGCTTTAAGTGAACGCGGCAAAACAAATGTGAGAAACATAGTTATTTAATATTATTTAATTATTATTTCCAAAAAGACAAAATTCCGATTCATGGTCATTTACGCCATTCATGTTCTTGTGTGTGATCTTGTACCATTAGCACTAAACACAAAACGAAAAAAGGGGTGTTAATGAGCTGAATTGGAAAAGAAAGACGTGGCTCAAGGGTCACGGATGAGAGCGAGTTAAAATTCTTCCCCAAATATCTTTCCTTCAACTCAAAATCAATGCTATATATATCTTTTGGATTGGCACAATAAAATAATAATACAGCGCAGTTGGGCTTTTGGTTTTATTGCTAATTTCACAGACACACAAAGTTTGTTTACGGCTTTAACAGTATAGTACACAAAAGTATGGGTACAGGACACAGTACAGTACGGTACAGCACATTTTTTTTGTTTGGGTTAGTACGACGATATATATATATATTTACTATATGTTCTTTTGATCGATCATACATATGGCTTGAGCATAAAGAGAGCGTACACAGTTTCTATAGATTAGTTCATAGGTTTAGAGCATGCAGCGCGTAAGATTGGATTTAATTTCGGAACGAAAGCGATAAGTATGTGGAAATCAAGAGGATTGGGATTTACGACACACACATACATATACATACATATATATAGAGAGAGATTGTAGGGAAAAGAGAGGGGGGGAAAATGGGAAAATGGAAAATGGAAAAAACATTAAGTAAAAGGCACGTAAAGGCTTTTTGTTATTTCTTTTTTCTTTGTATTCTTTTTCAGCTTTTTTGGTAGCTTTTTCTTCTTCTTCGAGCGCAATGATAGAAATGTTTGAACTATGTGGAACTCAATGCAAATCATAAGAAAAATCGTTCAAATATATATTATAAAAGGGACTCAAAATCTGTATAAACTGCTCGGCTCGCTTAGTCGTATATATTTGTTATATATTTTTTTTTTGTTGGGCTTACAATTTAACACAAAACTTCAGCTGTTCTATTCTTAAAGTATGTATATATGGCTGCAAACTAGGAGCTATTTGCTTTAAATAAGGCAATTTTCATTTTGGTTTTCCGTTGTGTCTTGCGTTGCTTTGGAATGCGCGTTGTTGTTGTTGTTGTTGTTGTTAGGAACGTTTCGCCAGTTAATCGTTAATCGTTATCGTTTTCGCTAAGTTCTCTCATCTCTAATATGGAACGAGTATATTTCATTGGTATACCTACTGCATATATATAGTACTATATATATTGCGCTCTCTAAATTATAAACTAAGCTTACCCTCCTCCTTCTCTCACAGCTAAGATAACTAATTTCATAAATAAGGCTGACTCTGTTCTGGTTTATATATATATATATATATCTCTTGGGTATTATCTTCCACCACTTGGAGTGCTTTTAATGTCCATGGAGGGAATTTTCTTTTGACTAATGCGCTCGATAAATGCCTTCTTGGAGTTTTACATAGATGTTAGGCCTAGTTAATCGCTAAGATTTAGACTAAATCAAAATTGTGCTTACGCGGATTGTATTTTCATAGTTGGCGTGTTGTGTTAGCATTTCCTTAAAGGTATGTACTATAGGGGGGGAATATGATAATTCCTGGAGAATTCCCCACACACACACACACATGCTGCGAACCAACCACACATAATCTCTCTGTTTTCGGGTTCTTGAAAGTTTTGCTTGAGGACAAACCAAATGCGGATATAGCTTGGGTTTTATAAACTGGCAAAAGGCAATCAATAAGTTACAATAGCAAATTTGAGCGGATCTTGGATTTTGATATTGTTTTCTTTATTTTTTGGGGCTTTAATTTTTGGTTTTATTTGGGTTTAATTTTTATTTATTATTTTCAAGTGCTGATGGACATTTAGCAAAACTTTCAATATACGAATATGGTAACAACATGGCGTATGCGCAATTACGGATACTTAATAGTCACAAGCGGCAGCATGTGTGTGTGTGTGTATGGGGGTTGGTGTGTGTGTTTGTGTGTGTTCGTATGAGTTTTGGCGCCTAAAAGCAGTTACATTTAATCACAACATTCAATTGGAAATGAAATCAAAAATGGAAGTACACAATTCGTTTGATTTTCTCTGATTGATTCGAAGCCTTCAAGCAAGCTAACTGCTAACCAAAGGATATTTTTTTGGTTTTCTTGGTTTTCTGGAAGTACTTTCGCTTAAGTCTAGGACTCGGTTGTGTGTGTGTGATTGATTGGTGTGTGTGTTTGTGGTGTGTGTTTGTAACAAATTGCATTTGCTTCTCGACTAATTTACACATATATCATTCTCTTAGCTAGTTTCGCTTAGTGTACGGTTTTTGTTTGTTTGTTTCTTGTTTCCTAGTTTCTTGGGTCTGGTTGTTGTTGCTGTGGTTGCAGCGGTTCATGGGGGCCGCCCCATCCTTAGCGGCTGTCCTCGTTGTCGCTGGAGCTATTCTGCTGCTGGGCATCCCGCTCCTCCAGCAGGCTGCGGTTCAGCTCCTGGATCCTGGCGGAGAGTGCCCGCCGGCGCGGTGTGCCAAACGATGGCAGCGGCGGCGCCTCGATCAGTGTGTTTTTCTCGCCTATTTCGAAAATCAGCCGCATTTAATTTTTATTTAAATGTAGTTTTTTTATTTTCAGTGTTTGTTTTTTTGTAATTCAGAATTTTGCAATTTTTTTCAATAATCAATAATTGAATATTTTGTATTTTTGTGTGTGTGTTGTGAGTGTAATATTTGTAAATGATTTTTTTTTTTTGGGAAAATTCGAAAGAATGTCGTGAGCAGAAAGTAGAAAAAGAAGAGAGCAGAGAAAAGAACACGTTGTAGGCAGGATATATTTGGAGTCTAATATTTCTAGGCTTCGACTTCGATTCGCTAAAAGTACAACTACAGTTTGGCTAAGAGAATGAGCATATACATCATTATATGGGCTTATGTGTAGTCGTGTTTGTATCATAATTGTATGTTGTAATCAGCACTTGAAAATTTTCTAAAAATGTTTTTTTGGTTTTTTTGTATTTATATATAATTATTTTTCTTTTTTTGAGAGATTCGAAATGGGTTAACTCTATGTTGAGCATTCAAATTTGCTATGGTTGTGTGTGTGTGTGTGTGGGGGCGGGGCGGTTGGTAAAACAAGAATCAAGCAATGAGTAGCAAATTTTATCATCATCATAATTCACTTGGCAAATGTCCAACTCAAGTCAGCAATTAGGCAAACTCAATTTAACTGAAGGCAAACTGAAAACCGAACAACGCAACAAATTGCAACAGCAATTGCCTAGCTAATCACTAGCTATATATATATGTATATATCCTTGGCTCTATATATACAGGATGACCACAGCTCAGGGGGGACTTTGTTATTACTATTATTTCGAATTGCAACTGTGCCGGATGGTATGTAGGTTTATTGTGAAACTCTTGAGTAAGTAATTGATTGTTTAAACATTAAAGTAAGCTTCAAGGACTATAACTGTCTTAATTGCATGATTGTGAAAGTGTAACTACCGTTTATATAGAGGTTTACTTTTTAAAATATTTATTAAATTAACAACAGTAAAATTGAAGATTTTAAATTAATACTTAAAGAAGGCGAGTACAGGATTTTCTGTTTAAATTCTTTGATCTTTGATACAAAAAATTATTGGTACTTCTCTAATAGAGATGACAAAATATCGATACAAATATCAATATATCGATTTATGGATTTTATCCCTCAATATCGGTATTCCTATATAGAAATTTGGCTAAAATCGATATTATGGCTTAATCTGTTTTAAATAGATTTGAGTATTAGTTTTTAAATATTTCTGTGTAATAAACTTTTTAATAATTTAAACATTTAAACATTTTCTTTGCATTTTATTGTTTTAATCCCTTTTATTAATCATTTGAATCAAGGAGGTCTTGAATAAGGACTTCGTACCCAGCACAGCTGCAAGTTCCTCTCAAATTTGTTCACTTAGCAAAAGCTAAATACAAGCTAAAGCCGTGTGTTGATTCTCTCCCTATATACGCACTAAGCTAAAAACTGGACTATATCTTATACCAAATATACTAGGATACCAGAGGAGAGAGAGAGAGAACTCCAAAGAGAGAGAGAGATAGTGTGCGAATATTATATAGTACAATATCGTGTGGCTGTAGTTGGCGCGTGTTTCGTGTCTTGTATCTGTGTGTTTGGTGTGTGTGTGTGTATTGTCAAAGGCTACTTTTAAAGGCATTTTATAGAGAATATATTTTTTTATAGATATATTCTGTAGCGGTACGGATAATAGGGCGGTGGCTTAGAGTGGACTAGGCTACGTATACGCAATGTAGTCACCTGGAGCGCTTTGCACATCGAGGGTCTGCCTGCCTATATTGGGGGTGCTTTGTCTTTTACCCTTCGGATGCACGACATTTGTTTGCTTGCCTAAAATAAAATACACACGTCGGAGGGTTGAGAGGTTGAGAGAGGTTGAGGGTTTAACTGGGGGCTTTCAGCGGAGGCCGTGAGAGATTCCATTGCCTACTTGTAGGCGCGCGGGCTTATTGTACAGCAGAGGTGGTGTGAGAGAGAGAGGGGGAGAGAGAGGGAGAGAGTGTGTGCTTTGTACAAGTGAAAACCCCACTAATTTCCCCGTTTAATGCGCTAAGTACAAAAGCATTTGCCTAATTGACCATTATTATTATCTGTGTCTGCGTGTCTGGGTGTGTGTCTCTTGGGGTGTTTTCTGTATTTTATTTGTTTTTATTTCATTGGAAGGTGGGGTCTATATGTATCTACGGAACTTAAGAGTAAGTCAAATCGCTTAACTAGTTTACAATTGATCAATCGAACGTAAGTCTCTGAACGGTTCAACAATTTCTATCATCTTACGGCTCAGCGCAGTCGCAGGACTCTCGTCCGACTCCTGTGAAATATATGCTATTTACACGCCTCTTGGCTGGATTCTATAGATACAGCTTGGAACTGAACAAAGTATAGTACATAAAAATAAACCAATTTGAACTGATAGAGAGAAAAAGCGAAGAAAACTAGGTGCATGCTGAAAGTATAAGTGTACTTTGAAAGCTAAGGCATAAATCTACACAAGAGTAAGCGAGAATAGGGAAAAGGGGGTTTGGTGGGGTTCTTGGGGGGAGTATATAGGGGGATATGCACAGGAAAAATATATATTTTCCGTGCACATCTAACCTAGATGTTTGGGATATAGTAAGCATAGCATGAGGCGAGGGATTGTGGGCTTAGGAACTAGGAGACGAGAAGGAATCATTCCCTTTCGGTTGGGCTTTGGTTTAGTAGATACTTAAGGCAAGGCACATAGATAGTTACTAGATATACATTGATAGACGGCATAGGATAGGAACATAGTAGTAGTAGATCTTACCTGTGTCGACAATCACATCGATGAGATCCATGGACTTGGCGAACGCATCTTTCAGATTGATATGATGGAAGGAGACAATGCTGCCCTCGCGTTTGGCACGATCGAGTGCCTCACGGCGCTTGAGGGCCTTTTCGCGTCGCATCTGATTCTTATAAAATTCAGCAAAATTGTTAACGATGATGGGAATAGGCAAAGCGATTACCAGAACACCGCATATGCAACACACAGTACCAATAACCTTTCCCAGTGCAGTTGTGGGATAGATGTCCCCGTAGCCAACAGTTGTCATTGTAATACCCGCCCACCAAAATGTTTCCGGTATTGAAACGAATTTTGTATCCTTTTCATCCTTTTCGGCAAAATATGCCAGCGAAGAAAATATGAGAACGCCCATGGCCAGGAACAGCATTAGTAGACCGAGTTCCTTATATGAGTTACGCAGCGTAAAGCCTAACGACTGCAGGCCCGTTGAGTGACGGGCCAGCTTAAGGATTCGCAGGATGCGCATGATGCGAAAGACCTGCACCACCCGACGCACATCCTGGAACTGGTCCGTTGCATTCTTATTCGTTTCCAATAGAAATAACGAAACAAAGTATGGGAGTATTGCCAATAGATCGATTATGTTAAGGCCGCCCTTAAAGAACTTCCACTTGTCCGGCGAGGCGCTAAACCTAAGTATGTACTCTAGAGTGAACCACGTGATACACACGGCCTCAACCATTGCCAATTGCGGATTATCCTGTGGTGTACCGTTGTCAATGTGTTGTAGTTGTGGTAGGGTGTTCAACGTCAGGGCTATGGTAGACAGGACTATGAATAGTATGGATATCACTGCGATAACCTGCGAACGGTAAAGAACAATCGAGACTTTGTCGAGACCATGATTCAGCAACGATTCAATTTTCAATGCAATCAAATCACAACGATAATAGGGTAATTGTATTGGTATTTTGATATCTTTTGGGGTATTTGTTGTTTTTTTTTTTTTTTTTTGGTATTTAGGTACATAACACGATACGTTCATTCAATAATATAGTACGAGTAAGTCTGTCATTTATACACAACTATTTGGTTTTGTTTTTGGTTTAATTAATCGAAAAAAAACATGGTTACAACAATTAGCAAAGTTCGGCGAGTTCTCCTCATAAGAGTTCCCTTTGATTCTGTTTTTTATTCTTGGTTTCGGTTTCTGTTTTTTTTGGGGTTAAGCAAACATTCAGTTAGCTTTTCTGGTCGAAGCTCTAAATCGGGGTTGTTAGTCGAATCTTGGCCTGTTAATAACTAGTTTCCTGTAGCAGGGATGCCCACGAAGAGCACCTGCTATCGAAGTTCTTTAATGAATTCAATTGAGAAACTTTCCCTGATCGATATGTAGTCGAATTTTGGTCTGTTTTCCTAGCCTTTTGATTGAGTTTTCTATTTTATGGGGCTTCTAGTCATAATCTGACTTCTTCCCTTTTCCTATAACCTTTTCGTTTCATTCAGGGACTTGGCTGGTTAGTTGGCTTTCCTAATTGGTTTTTGTACTTTTCAAAGGCTGCTGTACTATATGTGAAGTATATATTTTATTTGTCGTGAATCCTTCTTCATCAAATAAACTAAAAAAAAGAGAGTGAAATCAAAGGTTGGCAACAAACGAAAACACACAAACGAAAACATGGGTTGGGTTTTTATATATATATATTCATTTTTTGTAGATTTTTTCCTAGGTCTCGAAGCTTTTGGGGTCTCTAGTCTAGATCAACTCTTTCTCTGGGTGTGGCTGAGTGTGGGTTTTGGGTGGGTAGGTGGTGGTTGATTGTTGTAAGTGGTAAGTGGTAAGTGGTAGTGGTAAGTGGTAAGTGGTTCGTGGCTCAGGTGGTTCGTGGTTCTGGTTGTTAGGTGTGTGTGTGTGGGTTTAGTTTGTTGTTGTTGTTGTTGTGGGGACAGATCACATGACGCAACACAAGGACATAACACACCTACATACATATTTGCTATACGTGTGTGTGTCTAATTGGATCTATATATTTGGTATGAGGGTGAACCAGGGGGGGCACTCCGTCGTCAAAATAAGAGACGCTACCCTTGGGGACTGCAGTCGATTCTGTATTTTTCTTTTTTTTGTATATCAAATATTCTCTTACAAATTAATCACCATTCTTCGTTCTTCGTTTTTTATACCAATTGGACAAACAATTTATTGGCGTGTTTCGCTCATTCGCTGTACGAGTATGTGTATTTGTTTTCTTTTATATATTTGTTTTCTCTTGTTTTCGGAAAAATCGGAAAATGATGGGTGTCTGAGAAATCATAGTACATATCTGGGGCGAGAGGAGGGCGTTCGTTTATGATAGTTCTAGCAAATGACAACAGAAAGAAGGAAATTCTAATTTAAAGTCAAATTCAAAGTCAAATTCAAATTCAAATTCAAATCCAAATGCATAACTTTCGTAGCAAACGATCTAAAAGGTATTATTACAGTTACGAGATAAAGAAAAAACGAAAATCAAGTGAGTAATTTTAAATTAGAAATTCGAAATTCAAAATTACAAATTAGAATTGGAAAACCGGGCCATCAAATAATTGCATCTGTCACACAGATAGCCCTGAAATTATGCATTTATTGGACGGATAGATTCCTTTCAATATACACAAACACACATAAACAATTTGAATTATTGGTTTCGTTCTAAATAATATATTTAATTTACCATAAAACTGCCAATTGCAGAGATTGAAGTGTTCGTGTTTCGGAGGGGGAAACAGAGGGGATTTTTGGGGGCATGGGTGACAGGACTTGCAGGACCTGTCACAAATGCAAATGCAAAATTTCAATTGCAGTTTCAATGCCAGATGGGAGATGGAAGATGGAAGGGTTTTTGGCCGAAGTCACCTCCTGATTGCCACATTGGGTCGCACTGCCCATGGCCAGGGGCTGAATCTGAATCCGAATCCGAATCTGTATCTGGGCTTTGGTTCATGTGGTGTGTGTTAGAGTGTGTGTGTGCGTCTTTGAGGGGTGAGAGTGTGCGTATGTCTTTATGTATTAAGAGGCGTGAGTGAGTGTGTGACTAAGTCCAAAGGCACAGCTTTTTTTTTTATAAATATTTCGGTTCCCCTTGGGAAAATATGTAGATTTTGATTTATCGAATGACTATCGAATTTATCGATATTTCTATATAAATAGTTAATACCATTTTATGACATAAACATCAAATTATTAATTTTGCTTCGATAAAAATTCAGATTTATCGATAAGTATCGATTGTTGGTGTTGAAAAAAGTGTGCCCATGGCCTTAACCATGACATTCGACTAGAGGAAGACAGATATAGAGAGGCAGAGTGAAAGATAGAGAGATATAGAGTTAAAGAGCTTGAACATCTTGGACATGCCACGCCCCCAAAGTGGTGGTATGCATAGATAACTCTGTGAGTGTCCAGATCTACCATAGTAGGCCACTGTACGCAACCACGCAGTTCTGGTTTCGGAAACGGAATCGGATCTGGAACTGGATCGTGGATACTGGATTGTGGATCGTGGATTGTGGAAATGTGGTGGTTAGGGGGGTAGGGTTGGAAAGCTGAGGTTCAATTTCATATTCGATAGATATTTCTGCGTCGCAGTTGGATGAGCTGACTTCTCTAGTTATGGCTTATGGCTTTTTCTACGTATATAGATACAAAAAGGTTAAAGATACAGATATTATGCAGTTATTAGACAAAAGATACATATAGTAGTCAAGAAGGAGAGATTCATTACGTAAGGATAAACGAAACACACACTAAAAGATACACAAACTCACAAGAAACGTAAGAAGAAAACGGAAAACGTAGAACGGAAAACCGAAAAGAGAGAGAAAATAATTGGATGGTGCTATTTAGCTAGAGCTTCATACGATGAGAAGAAGAGAGTAGTACAGATACAAGATACAAGTGCGAAAGAGGTCACACGAGGGGCTTAAAAAGAGACTAAGATAGTAACAGATATAGAGGGGGTGGGGCACTATAGTTACAGAGACAGAGAGAGAGAGAGAGAGATAGGCGGAGAACTGATTGCAATTGAAGTGGTCTTGGTCTGTTTCAAACTTCGGGAAAGTTAATTAAATTTCCATAGGAAATTCGGGGATTGTGGGATTGTGGGCGGAGGCGGCGGGGTAACAACAATCTACTTGAGATGGTGGTGAAAACTTGTACTTTACAAACTAATTTACTTTCGATTCTTATTTCGCTTTCGATTTGAACAGAATGCATTGGAGGGATGTTTCGTAAACAAAAAAGTTGTGTGCGAATTATCACTTTGGCATACTGGGTTTTGGATTTTGGAACTGCTACCATTGCTGCTCAGTCATGAAGGTGGTTTTTTGGGGGGGCGGGTTCTTTGGGATATATCCGGGAGTTTGAGGTTTGAGGCTGATACAGGGTTCGCTGGGTTGAAAGTAAAACATGATATCGCAAATACTCCAAATACTAGGCTGGCTTACTTGATTACAGTCTCGTTTGGGGTTAACTAAATCGAAACTGAGGTGGTAACTGAAAAATGCACAAAACTCACAGACTAACTACAAAGTTCAAAGCGTAGCCAGTCGCCAAAAGCGGTATCTGCTGCTGCTGCTGCTGCTGCTGCCTTGAGGCCTACAAAAACTCAAAATAGATTCACTCTATAAAGCCGCTGACAACAGAGCCACAAGATTTACAAAAAAAGAAAATAGAGGGAAACTTAAAGCGACAAAGGAAGCTGATCATCGGTTGTCCGAAGGTATGGGATACTTTTGCAAAGTTCTTGGGTGATTATTATAAATATTTATGGAAAATTTGATCATAAAAATCACAAAATTACTTGAAATGTAATTCTTTTTTCATACACTATAATTTTCATTTAATTTTAAAGAAGATTAACGTTTAGATATCAAAAAGAGACACTCTATTTAACTTTTTCTCTCACTACTTTACATTGTAGCTTATCTTAAACTTTATATATTATAATTTATTATATTATCATATTTATTTAATGTTTTAAAATATTAATAAAAGAACAAGTTACCCCACACCTTTGCAACTGGCATCAAAACAGGATATTAAATTTGAATTAACTTCCCTGAACCTGGCTGAAATCCACTTGAATTACAAGTTATGAAAAGTCGATGGATAACAGGACAAGATCTCAGGGCAAGGTGAAGCAAAGTGTGGATAAAGGTAAAGGTGACAGAGACAGACAGGTGAGGGGGTGAAGTAGAAGATGTACTGAGAGGTGGGGACAGAAAAAAATAAATAAAAAGAAGGAAAGTCGAAAAACAGTCAAAAAACAAGACATGCGACTAGAAAATTGGGACAAAAGAGTTTCGATATATTGAAATATATATACGATATATATATAGAATTATACAAATTTACAATCCGTACTAAACTAAATCTAGATCAAAAAGGGGTTTACTTCTGGTCGGAACTGAAAATGACATTCAATTTAAATTCAAAAAGGGTGCAAGACTAGAGCTGGCTTCGGCTCAGTGTGTCGCAGTGTTTGTGAGGGTGTGTGTGGGTGTGTGTGTTGAAGTGTATCTGTGTGTCGTTGTTGGGGAACCAAGTTCCGGCTTAAAAATATTTGATCAGGTTTTTTGCATTTCGGTTCACGTGAAGTGTTTTCTTTTTTTTATATTTACGGGTTGTTCGTTTTGCGGTTTCGTTTTTCGGTGGTTTTTATTAGAATCTTTTTGGTTTTTTTGGGGGAGGTTTGGTGGGAGATTGTTGGGTGTTTTTGGGTGGTTTTCGGTGGGTGGTGCATGAGTTGGTTCGCATACTTTATTCGACTCACTAAAAAACAAACAAAATTCGATACAAACGGCTATATAGAATTCAGTACGAATCGACTATGACGAAATTCTATGCTAGGTGGCATTCAAATGCAGCAAATTTGGTGGGTTAATATTTCAAGTTGGAGATTTTGTTCGATCGATATTCTATGTTCTGTTTTTGGGTACGGGTCTCGTAAATCGAAAACTCAAGAGACTATAACTAAAACGAAAAGGCGGGAAGACGATGAATTTATCATAAGTTCTCTTTTCTCTACATGAAAGATACTGGTACTCTGATTGAGGATTCTGAGAGACATCAAAGGCACCGTAGACGTTTCTTCAAGTGTTTCATTTCGTGTATATTTGTTGTGTGTGTTTATTTCAGTGTCTCTGTGTGTGTGTGTGTGTTTGTGTGTAGAGGGTGGGGGGAGATATAGTAATCAATTGACCAATAGCTATAAAGGAAATCGGTTAAAACACAATAACAAGGAGGAGTTAAATAAATGTTCTTCCAGATGCAATACACACGGGTTTACAACATGACATCAAATATTCAAATATATAGAAAATATTTACGAGAATTATATACGACATAGAGAGATATGTACATATATATCATAGTATATCGCCAATGGGGAACGAACGAACGGAACGGAAACGGAAACGGAAAAGGTCAACACAAAAGGCACACAAACAACTGAACAACCGAATAACAATTTTGGATATCATAGTTTCCGTTTTAGTTATTGTTGTTGTTGTTTTTCATTTCGTGGTGTATGTGTAACAAACAAAATATGGATAAAAGTTTTAGAATATTTTTGGAGTATTTCGGGTAGTATTTTTTTTATCTTTTCTGTTTGTTTGTCTTGTGAGCGAGCTTTGTTTGTTTGTCGCTTTCAACGAGGCGAAGATTTCAACTGAGTTTTCTGAGTCGGATTTTTTTTTTGTTAACTGCTTTGGTTATTAGATCAGAGCTAGATTTGTTTGGTTCTCATATTTATCATTTCGTTGAAAAAAGGATGTGTTTAGGCGTGGTATTAAAAAGAAATCATAAAAGTACAGAACTAAAAAATCTTTGGTTAGTTTCTTCTGTCTCTCTGACTGTGAAAACTAGAGTTAGTTGTCGAAGATAAACGTAAAAATCAAAATACGATAAAAGTACAACTGGCAAAGGGCTCTGGAAATTTTTCATTACCTTTAAAATGGAACAGAAAAGGTTTAAAAGTTTCAACTGAAAATCATGGAAAAAGATATCATTCTTTCGAAAATCCAAATAAGGTTTTAGATATTTCTGGGAATACTTTCCATGAGTTCTAAAGAAAATAAAAAGAACTTAAAAGGTGAAAACCTAAATGAGAGTCTGAAAATAAAAAGTACATAATTAAAATAAAAATAGAACCGAAAATCGAATGAAAAATTATAGGAGATGCACCCAACTATGTTGTAATTATTTCCATTCTCCCACCAAAAATATATGTATATATATATTATTTGGTTAAAGCCAAAGCTAATGCAGAAAATCGGGGCAAATTATCGGCTGTATATTACAAGCTGAAGCCTCAAATTTTTGGGGTGTTATGCGGGTGTCTTGTATATGAAGTTATTTATAGATGTGTGTGGGTGGTGTGATAATGTGTTGTGCCCGAGACTTTAAAAGCTTAAGCTTAAGATCGGGACTGGCAAGAGATGTATGGTACAAGGTCACAGGCAGAATGGGGAACTGTAGGCCAGTTCACCGAAATATTCTGGCCTGAAACCCAAAAAAACCCTAGTGGTATTTTCCCCCCTAGCACATGGAAAATGGAAATGTATTACAACACGGAGATGGCCACTTCTCCCCAGAGTCCTTGTTCGTTACAATATTTTCGAGGATTTCTACAGCACACCTGCCGCCTGGTCATATCGCTTATTGCCCATTCCCAAACATTGTTACATTGGGGGGTTGTTTGGGGTTTTGGGGGAGAAACAGAGAGAGATTAACTTCACCATCATCATCAACAATTAAGAGAGATATACGTATTAATTATAGTAGAGAGATATAAATAGGTTCATATATATATATAGATATTGTATGTATACAGGGCTTGTCAATTTCGCAAAAAACTGTGTGTGATGTAAAAAAGACTGGATTAGATTAGAAACGATTATTAGTAAGACAAAATTTTGGTCAGTTTCGATCAGGCTCGATCAGTTCTGGCTTGATCTTTTTTGGGCTTTTTGAGGAATCGAACTCTTCTCTGGGTGTCGTTGCGTGTTTCGTTTACACTAAGAATCGAACTAAAACTAATAGGAACTCAAAACTAAAACATAGAATGCATCTTAGCCTAGAATATTGGGGCGGTGGATTGAATTGTTAATTGGGGAGTGGTTTGGGCGAAAGCAGAAATTATGGGGTGAAAGTAAACTGAACTCAAATCAAAAGTGCCGAGAAAACTCTTTGTTATTCTTCTTTTTAAGTATTTTGTGAGGTTACTCTGATCGCAGTTCTGGGGACTTCCGGTTCCGTTCGAGGGAAGAAGACTCTATCTGTCCGATGTAGGTCCAGTTCTGATGTGTGGCACAAAAGCTTGAAGCACTTCGTATATGGGATATTCACACATGAGCACAGCGGTATGTACAAACACAAATGTGGATCCCGGGGATCTGGGATCTTCGCGCCAAGAAGCGGCAGTATATATGGATAATATTGGCGTACATATAACTGGGCGGACATTCGAAACGAGTAGCGAGTAACCAGTAGAGCGTAACACCAGTAGCGGGTAACCATTAGCGGGTAACCAGTAGCGAGTAACCAGTAACGAGTAATAAGTAACAAGTATGTATAGTATATCTTCTCAGAGTGCAAGCAAATCGTTGTTTTTTATTTCTGAGTCGCAAAAGCAAGTGATGGATTGGCGTATTTTTGTACAGCATTGAGAGAGAGTGGTTTATATATATATATATATAATTATATATAGAGAGAGGGGTATAGAGGTAGAGATAGAGATATGTTGCTGTTATTCTTACACTATACTCTGATCTGCTCGACGGCTGAGTTATATATATATATTTGTATATTACAGAGTGCGAAGAACTTGGCGATAGTGTAAAAATAATAGTGACTTTGCACAGAACCAAAGTTCAACTACAAAAGAGTAAACTCAAGAGATAATTCAAGAACTCAAGAGGAAGTAAATAACTTGGTTGGGATGGGGGAATTATCTGGGATATTATCTGGTTATCGAACTAAAGAGATATATATATCTTACGCTTGACATTGACACAGTTCACAGTTCAACGGTTAGAAACACAATACGAACACATCTATGAGAATCGTTGGGTATATGGATTGGGGAATTAGGGATGGCACAGAGAAAAGGGTATTACTCTTCTTACTTTAAATATATTTGAATTTTATTTTTAGATTACTTTTATACGAATTAAAGCATCGCAGTTTGATCTGAGTTAGCAAAACTATGAACACCAGTAGCGAGTAACTACTGACGAGTAACGAGAAATAAACAACGAGTACTAGGTATCCTTTTCTCTGTGCGGGGATTCTTTAGGATTTTTTTTCCTTCGGGGGTAAAGAGGTATGAGGACACTATAGATATACCTTAAGTCGGGGCAACCGACTGGACTTACCCGGGCGGCGAAACTGGTGTTGGGCTTCTCGAGCAGCTCCCACAGATACTTTTGGTATTCGGCGCATTTACCTTCGCCGAACTCCTCCTCGTCACGCTGCCTCAGGGACTCGGCCTCCTTGCGCATCTCCTCGTGGACATTCTCCTTGCGCTGATGGTACTTGTGCTGGCAGCAGGACTCCAGGTACAGCTCGTCGACGCCCCAATACTCCAGGTCATCGCTAAACGCAAGCACGCACATCTCGTCGACGATGTGTAGCTTGCCGGTGCGATAGAAGTTCAGGATGGAGCTGAAGCTTTTCGGATGGCGGTCGAAGAAGTACTCGTTGTCGGCCAGCGAGTAGTCGTCGCACAGCTCCACGATGGCCTCGTGGGTGGTGCACTCCCTCAGCCGCCCGAGCCGCGTGTGGGGCAGTCGCTCCAGCGTCCGCCACAGCACCTCGTGCCGGACGCCGCCCACGTTGATGGACACGCGACTGTTCACCGCCTTTGACTGGGCTATCATGAATGGCTCGGGCGGCGGTATGGAGGACATGGATCTGGAATGTGTCCGCTGCAGGGCGCCGGTGGTCTGGCTCTGGCTCTGGCTCTGGGTGGGCATGCCACCTGAAATGGATTCACCTCCGCCTCCGCCACCGACGCCCCCGCCACCGACGCTGCCAGCGATCTGCTGTGACGTTGTGGGAATCGAGTGCGTTGGCGATGCGACTGGGAATGGGGCGTAGCGAACCTCCTTGCCTGCTGCTGCTGGTGTTGCTGCTCCTCCTCCGCCTCCTCCTCCTCCTGCTCCTGCTGATCCTCCTGCAGCTCCTGCTGATGCTGCTCCTGATCCAGCTGCTCCCGCTGATCCCCCTCCCGCACCCGCTGCAGATCCCGCAGAAAGACCTGCAGCAATTCCGGCGGATGGGCCAGCAAGGTGGCCGCCATCAGCGTAATCCAGCTGGCGTGCACCAGCGGCACCAGCTGGCCCAAGGTGATAAGCAGCGCCGCCAGCTGCTGGGAGAGATCCGAGGCCGAGGCCACCATATGCACCAGCTCCAGCGGCTCCCATTGCCCGCTCCCAGTCGACGTTGCCGCTGGTGTCGTAGTACGGCTGATTGTCGCCCATGTCGGCATTATTTCCAGCTGCATGTTGCTGATACAGGAGTTGTTGTTGCTCCTGCTGCTGCTGCAGCTGCTGCTGCTGATGCTTGTGTTGCTGCAGCTGCTGCTGCTGTTGCTGCTTCGAGAGATGCTGTTGCTGAGTCGCTTGTTGCTGCTGCTGTTGCTGTTGCTGGCCAGCAGCCTGTCCACCTTGCAATTGCCCGACCATTTGTAATACTCCATTATTGGTTTGGAGCGGTGTCGATTCACCCGTTGCCCAGCGTACCGCCTCACGGTCCCTGTCGCGTTCGCCGACCATAAGTCTGCTGCAAAATTGGAGGAAAAAAAAATAGATTTATGATCTAGAAAAGCCATACAACAGAGAGAAATTATAAAGGAAAGTATAAGGGAATTAAATTCCACAAAAGTTTTTGATTTATAAATTTAATAAAGATATCGTTCAACTTCCTTAAGCTATTTTAAAATATTCTAAAGCATTTATACATTCTTTAGAAGCCATAAAATCCATAGAACAGGGAGAAATTATAAAAGAAATTATAGGGAAATTAAATGCCACAACGTTTCTGATTTATAAATTAAATAAAGATGTCTTTAAATATTTTTAAACTATATTTATAATATTCTATACCATTTATAGATTTTTTAGAAGCTATAAAATCCATAAAAGAGAGAGAAATTATAAAGAAAAATATAAGGGAAATTAATTCCTCAAAACTTTTTATTTATACATTTAGCAAAGATGTCTTTCAATATCTTTAAACTATTTTTATAATATTCTATATTATTTATACATTTTTTAGAAGCCAGAAAATTCACAAAATAGAGAGAAATTACAAAGGATATTATAAGGAAATTAAATTCTTCGAAGTTTTTTCTTTCTAAATTTACTAAAGATATCTTTAAACTTCTTTAAACAATTTTTATAATATTTTATACCCTTAATAAATTTTATAGAATTTCCTAAACAATCCTTTCACCATTTTTTGCTAGTGTAATATAGTGTCCTTTAGAACTTACCGCTACATCGCGTCAATTGTCGTCATTACAGCCTCCTTTGGGTGTGTGTGCTGCCCCGCTTTTCCGCTTTTCCGCTGCTCTGGTCCTCTGCTGCTGCTGCTGCTGCTGCTGCTCCTCCGATTGCTATCGCCGGGGCAATTGATTCCGATTATCCCGATTATCCGATTATATATGTATCTGCGGCTCTATAAATCGCTCAGTTGCGGTCTGGCAGGCTGCTGCTGCTGCTGCTGGCTATGTCCTTCGTCCTCCGTTCGGCTTCCCTCATTTTTGGCTTTGTGGCTTCTGGGGGTACTGTATTCTTTGTGGTCGTGACGTCCTGGGAATTGAACTTGGACTCCGTGCTCCAGCGGCAATTCTCCTCGTTGTTATGTCTATGATCACAGTTTGTGTTCTGGCCTTGATTGGTTGGTTGAAGGGGCCCAGGTTCAGGTTGAGTTGAGAGGTTGAGGCTCAGGCGTGGTTTGGCAGCATTTTGTGGGGGCAATAGCTGCAATTTATACAAGAAGAGAGAGAGAGAGATATGAAAGGAGGGCAATCAGTAAGAGTCGCTTATGGGAAAGCAATTATATCTGACCGCATATCGATGGCCGATAAGCTGCGTAAATGCCGAGCACCTTAATTATGCGTGCCGTGTAATCAAGCCTGCAGCTGCACAGTGGGAGGCACAGGCAGGGCCACATGACTTGCAGTTTTACATGAATTTATTAATAAACAAGTAAAAAAAGCTAACTTCGGGCGGAACCGAAGTTTATATACCCTTGCAGATAATTTGTTACTTA
>JAEIIU010044625.1:0-17118 GCA_018874675.1 Drosophila baimaii
TATCGTGTTGCGACTAGCCACACAAGGATTATGGGGACAGCGTTCCATGGATCCGTCGTCATCGCGCGAAACGGACCTATACAGATATCAAACAAAACACCAGCAAGCATCGCATTAGCAATACTCACTGGCATCCATTCCACAATCGCAATCAGTCTGCTGCTTAGACCAGTGAGAGTGATCAAAGCTGCACAAACTAAAAAAGCGCCGATCATCTCATTAAAGTGTCCAATGCCACTCGACGATGCCAAAAGCAGCGCAGCTCCTGGAGTGCTCCACACAATGCTGACTGGAACCTTGAGAGCGAGACTTAACAGAATGCTGAATATTCCCTGAATAACACAAAGAGCGACAAGCCCTGAGCACGCCTGATCAGATGTTGCACCTACATGTTGTAATCCTTGCAGGACAATCGCAAATGAACTCGCAAAGCCAACAGCGGCAGCTATAAAACCTGCCGATATTGGAGTCATAAACCGAGATATTCCCGAAAATTCCACCGCATAAGTTCCTTCAAACGCGAAAGCGTTTCATGAATAGACAGGGTTTGATTTTCCATTTTTGACAGGAAATTTCTGCTATAGCGCAAATGCAACGGCGGCCATGGGATTAGCCGTAAGTGCCTCGTTATGGCCAGCGAACGTAAATCCTGAACCGACAATGATACCCAGACCGGACGAAAGGTTGTACTCTATCCCTACCGCTATGCTCCAGGCTCCTGTTGAGGCCGTCCTCGTTATCGTGCCATTGGCAAGACGGAGCGTGTCTCCATTTGCCCAGTCCCGCGCCAGATCGACAGCGAGCACGAAATGCCTTGTAACGGGAACTTCCGATGACAGCCCAAATTCACCAAACGCACCTAATTTCACGTCAGCATCCGTTAACGCGTAAGCATTTGCTCCACGCGCAGAGACGTGACTGAGCGGGGTTCGATATTGGACCCATGCACGCAGACGCAGTTCCCGGTCAATAATGTGCGTCATCAAAAACTGCGTCGTGAGAGCTACGCGCCCGATAGATGCTCCCACGCCTGTAGCCGATCCTGAACTCTTAAGGTGCTCAAACTGCCCGATAGGAAGAGTTGCACCACAAAACAAGCTAACGTCAGGCCTTAAGTCCGGATGTCCAGTCATAAATCGCCAAATTAGTTCAATCGGTGTATCGGAACGTTGAATAGCCAGCTTCTTGGCTCCGGTACGCTGATATATAGACGCCGTAGGCAGCAGTTGCAGCGTGAGAGTGTTGGTAAGTCCGACTTTTATCACATTAAAAGTCGATGCCGAGGCAAGACCCGTGGACTTCCACCTGGTCGTACCATTTCCAGAAAAACGTCCGAGGACTATGTTCGACGAAAGATAAGGTTCCATAATAATCTGCCCAGATCGAAATACTGACCCAGATGGAGAAATAAGTGACCCGGTATATCCAACTGGCTGCACCTGGCGATCGGCAGCAGTACACACGCCTGTACAAATGCTAAGGACCATCGACAATCCGCTTAAATTTCCCACCACTTTAACGACGATGGTCATGTATTCTGATCTTTAGAAAATCTAAGGGCACTCCGAGCAACGGCCTCGAGGAGAATCTCACTAGCTCCCGCGGCAATAGTCGATGCAACAGCATCTCGGTAGATACGTTCTATTTCGGTCCCGGTCACGTAGCCGCGCGCGCCATGAAAACGCATCGAAGTCGTAGCGATTGTCGTGAGAAGCTCGGAGGATAGAAGCTTAAGAGAGGAAGCGGTGTCAAGACTGAGCTTATTGCCAGCGCACATCCTGTTGACAACCTGCTCTGCAGCAAGTTCGAGGTTAGATACCTGAGCCCACGACCGGGCGACGTCGAACCGTGGTGACTGCAAGTCAGCGACTATTTTACCACCGACACGATGCATAGAAATCAGCCGGGCAGTAAGAGAGAGGAGCTTCCTGCATTCCCCGATGAAGGCGATTGCAGCAACCAGCCTTTCTGCGGCAAGACCGTCCATCAATCGACGCATTCCGCCGTACCTTGGTGCAATAAAATCATCTTCAGTAATCGAGACATTCTCAAATTTTACAGCGCAACAATCAGCCGCGCGCCAACCAAGAGTCTCAAGTTTCGTAATAGTAACACCGCTTCGATTTTTCGGAACCAAAACGATCTCGGATGCTAAAAGTGTTCCCAGTTTTTCCTGATGACCTACAAGAATGATGAAATAATTTGCCGAAGATGCATTGGCGACCGGTGTCTTACAACCATTGATGACCCACGAACCATCGGGACGTTTCTGCAAACACGTACTCAGAATTGACAGAGAACCTCCCCCCTGCGGCTCAGAAATCGCCAATGATAATATACTTTCACCACGTCGAGCTTCGGACAGTACTTGCGCCGCCAGCGGATTATCCGACCGATCCAGGTAATACGCCGCCATGAAGCCATGTACCGTGATCGCAGCGCGGATCCCTGCGTATCCAAGTTTCCCCAGTTCGTACGCGAGCAAGGCCGTTTTGCTAAAAAGGGTAGCTTTGAAGGCGAAATCCAATACGCCAATTCTGCCTAGCGCCTTCCACGAACTTACGTCTATCTTGCCAGATTTTTCCCATTCTTTAGCGTGTAGATCGCAAATTTTTCTAAGCTCCACGTACCATACTTCGTGAACTGAAGAGGTAAGCCCTTCCGAGGAGAAGGCGAACGGTTTGTCATGTCGTGTGGACATCATAGACGACCCCATGAGGGATGAAGGCGGTGAGCTTTTCGGTAATTTCAAACACGGCAGACGGAGCTCCAGCGGCCGCCCAGAGATTGGATTTCTCCGCAATTTCAGTATCTATAATTGTTCTGAGAGGCACCGGATGCCCCACAGGGGGAACGCCGCCGACCGCAAACCCGGTAGCCATCTTGACCTCCTGAGCTGACGCCCTCCTCAATTTAGCATGCGCCGCGTCCGCTAATTTTTTTTCGTCTACCCGATGAATACCTGAGACCAGCACTAGAACCGGAGTATTAGTCTCGGTGTCCATGAAAACCAGAGACTTGACAATGTGATCGATATTACAGCCTATCGTTGCCGCAGCCTGCTCGGCGCTCTTGGTAGGTGTCTCAAACTCCCTGACATTCACCGGCCGCTCACAATTAGAAAGTTCTTGCGCAAATCGGGCAGCGCCTTTTGATAATTTCGCATTCATGGCTCTAGACCTTGTTCCTCAAAAATGCTGAGAAGTTGTTTCCTGTCGGGCCAATCGGTATGTTGTCGACCGCCGAGATTATCTTAGGAACCGCATAAGCCGGGAGCCGCTGAGATATGAATTCGTGGACGTCTTTGATCGTTGTGCCAGGCTCTATAACGACAATTGCACAGAGTATTTTATCGCCAGCTTCATTATGACGTACAAGTGCTGATGCCTCTCTAACAGAAGCTAGGTCTTGTAATGCTTCTGTGACCTCAGACAATTGAATTCGATGACCGGCAATCTTAACCTGATCATCGATCCTGCCGATTACCGTAAGTTCGCCGTTATTATCGAGAAGCCCGATATCACCCGTTCGGTAGCACCGTCGTTCAATGCCATCTGCACACACTAAACGCACAAACTTTTCCTGAGACACGTGGTTTGGCCCGAGGTATCCAGGACTCAGGCCCACGCCCGATATCAATATCTCGCCGTCCTGACCGTTAGGTACGACCTTGCTCTTATTAAAGATATGGACTGAATATCCCTTTAGAGGGTTACCAACAGAGGCGAGTTTGGCGTCACTAGCCTGATTAGGCTTCAATATTTTTGCGGTCGCAAACGTAGTGGTTTCTGTCGGTCCGTAGACATGGATAAGACGCACATGCGGGACACTCTGAAGAAACAAGCGGAAAGCATCCGCCGAGTACATCTCGCCTCCTGTAAGCACCGTCGAAAATCTCGAGAACACATCAGGCGCTAGTCTAACAAGCTTATTGAACAATGACGTTGTTAAAAATAGAGTATTCGGTACGGTATTATTTATTATCTCTCTTAGTTTCGAAGGAAGAGGGAATCGGTCCGGATATAAGATTATAACTCCACCGGATAACAGTGCCGCCCACAGCTCGAATGTCCATGCGTCAAAAAAAGGAGGAGCCAAGCTTAGGATTCGTAAAGGCCTAAGATCGTCAGTATCCACATGATATATTGGCTGTCGAGCAAGCGAAAGAACTGAATTCTGCTTGATCGGAACACCTTTGGGTCTTCCGGTCGTACCAGAAGTAAAATTTACATACGCGATTTTTTCGAGATAGAACTCGTTCCTTTCTTGGGTCAGTCCCGCGTCGACTGGTCCAGACGACACAAGCATTTGCTGTAATAATAAATTCGAACACGATAGGTCTGGCGACAATTCCAGGTTATCGTTCGATACAGCAAGTTTTGCCGCCGTTTGTCTTACGATTTCGTGGAGGCGCGCTGCTGGCCATGCTGGATCAATCGGCACATATATAGCTCCAATGGACATTAGAGCTAAAATTATCGCTATATGTGCACAGTTTTTCGGGAGTGCTACGATTATTGCATCTCCCGGTGATATTCTATGCTCGCGAATAAGCGTCTTTGACAAATTACGAACAAGCCGGATAAGTTCCGCATGTGAAACAGTGCTATCCACACTAATTACCGCAGGATGATCTAGCGTGTTAACGACGGCTTCACGATACGCATGCCAAAGATTGTTTACGGCTTTCAAATTTCATCTCCTACGAGTGCCGAACGAATTGCTGTAGCAATATCGGGGGCACATGGCCCAAGATGATGATGTCCATTTGGCAGGACTACGAGGCGAAACTTCGCCGACGTAAATTGCTTCCACTCTTCCATTTCATGTGTTCTGTCACATCTGTCTTCTCGTCCGGACAACGCCAATATATTGATTGGCAGCACGGAGGGTCGACAATAAGGCCATCGTTCGGCTAATGCCACTTCGGTACGAAGCTTGGGAAGAACTGATCTTTTACGAAAGAACGATTGGTTCAACGCAGCCTTGGCAAATGCTCCACGCCTTACAAGTCCTTCCAGAAGGGCCTCGTCTCCTTGAGTATGCAGATACGGGCCTCTGTGGGGTACACTGGGAGATCTTGATGACGAGACAATCAAGGACAGCGGAGAATTTGCCTTTCTTGAAATTGCAAGACTTGCCATTTCGAATGCTATCCGAGCACCGAGACTATGACCCATAAAGGCGTACGAGCCCACAGCGATATCCTCACACATGCTCCACATATGATCTAACAAATGGCTCCACGTGGTTTGGACGCAATCATCACCACTCCGGCCTTGAATATCTGGCAAAGGTTGGTGGAGTATTTCAATATTGGGGGAGAGAGTCTTCTTTAGCCGAAGATATTCGAGGCTAGATCCTCCGGCTGAAGAATAAGCGATTATATGCATATCCACCCCAATAATTTAGGTCATTCCGTTATTCTATTATATTTGGTCAAATATCACTTCTTTTGGAGACTATCAGTTCGGCTATAGCCTTCGGAGTGGAGTTCTCGAATAACTGATCTGGCGAAACACATCCCTCCCCAAACTGGGATTCAAGTGCAACGATGAGTTCCATTGCTCCAAGGGAAGTCCCGCCATTATCAAAAAAATCATCAGAATCACCCACGTTGGAAACACCTTGTGCAGCGAACTCTTTCTTGATTGCTTTGAGAACCTCGTCGAAGGCACCAAGCTTCGTTAGTTCCGTTTGGACATCCATTGTTCATCTCCAACTTAAAGACGTAGCGTTTTATTTGCGGTCGATAAGATACCCGGACGGTGCAACACTATTTTTTCCGTAAATATCTTCACCTTTCACAAGTATTGTGCGGTATGATTCCAAGCTCGCGCTACCTCCAAACTCAGCGAGTGAGTCTGAGTTTGGATACACTTGCACGCTGGTAGGGAGATAACGGGCAGCGAAACCCAGACGCATCTCTTTTGTATTACCTAGATGAGGCAATGACGCATGCATGAGTGTTGACCAGAATATGACAAACTGACCACGGCGCATCGTAATCGATTTGGCTTTAGCCTCGTCGGGTTTCCAATTTGGATCCTTTTGGAGTTGACGATAGTCGTATCCGAAAAAGCCGCGCTTTACACCGTCTTTTTCTACGCTGTTTATGGCACTCGGGTCATAATCCATGACCTTACTTTCATCGTAATTCATTGTACGATGAGTGCCAGGAATAAACTGAAGGCAACCATTTTCTTCAGTAGCATCCGTCAAACCACACCATACAGTAATAGTTCCGCCGAATTCTGCATCTTCTGGCCAAACAATTTGTGGGTGTTTACTTCCTGCGACATTAGAAAAATTATCAGCCTGATGCCAGTCGGTCCCTTCGTCGCCCGGATATTTTGGGAAAAATTCAGTTCGCCAGCAGATAAGATCATCGCCAAGCAGTGAGGCAACCCTGTCGACAATCTCTGGGCGCACGATGTGATCAGCTAAAAATGGCACGTCCAGATGTCGATCGTAGTTTGCGAGATTGGTATTTCCTGACGATGTATCAGATCCAGAGTAGATTGACGAAGACTGTATCAACTCTGCTCGCAACTTGCGCAGCCTCTGTTGCATAAAATCGGGCTCATACAAATCGAAAGGTCCGATGTACCCGTCCCTAAAAAATGCTGCTTTTTCCTCGTCGCTGAGCGCGAAAGAGGCATTCTGCGTCGTCGGTGCGTCCATGATGAATCCACCCAACCTGTGAGAACAACCGCAGGTCACTCGGAGAGACGACCGGGTCAGCCCTACGAATAGCAGCAGAACGCACCAAAATCCAGTTGGATTTTTAGATCACAGGGTTTTTTAAGCCAGTTGGTTTCTGTTTTGTGTTTGCTTACCGGCCGCTGTATGTAATTTGGTGTGTGAGCGGATTAAGGAGCAGCAATGCCGGATTTGAAGGACTTGGGATCAGGATTCGGGCCTCGCCTCAGCACGGTCGGTGCCAGACTGGAGGATTATCTTCGATCGGCTATACTGAATGGAGATCTCGCGTCCGGAACACGTATGACCCAGGAAGAACTGGCAAGTGCATTTGGCGTGAGCAGAATGCCCGTGAGGGACGCGCTCCGGCAGCTTGCGTCTCAAGGACTTGTTGAAGTGCTTCCACGAGGTGGCATGGTCATTGCTGAGATATCGTTGAAGGATGCACTCGACATATACGGCATAAGAGTGCTGATCGAGCCGGAAGCTTTACGTTTGTCTGCTGATCGCTTAACGGATGAGGATATTCTGCAAGCAAAAAATTATCTTCTTGCCATTCAAAAGAGCAGCGACCTACGAGAAATCGGACAGTGTAATCTGTTGTTCCATAGCAAGCTTTACTCTCGATGTGACCGTCCGAGACTTCTCGGTCTTATTGAGACGCATCTGAGAGCTTTTGAGAAATATAGCCGTTTGCAGGTCGGGGTGGATGGTATTAGCCGCCTAGCGCAGAACGAGCATTGGGATTTAATTTCAGCCATAGAGGAGAGATCGTTTGATAGAGCAGAGGATATTTTGCGAGCGCATATACGCTCAGCCGCTATAGAAGTCGAAACACTCTTTAAATTGCAACGCTCCAAGGACAAATAACATGAGTAATTAGCGAATATCCCCGTTAATTCTAAATCGTTGCTGGCTCATTCCCAGACAATGATGTTTAGCACTAAGCAGGGTTTATTTGGCATGTCTGGTCGCGGTGTGGATATGTGTCTCAGCGTTGTCGCGAACTAGACGGACATGCACGCTCAGCGATAGATCGCTATTTTCAATTTCGCGGGCTAGGCCCTCAGTCATAAAACCTGGTTTCAATTGACTGGCGTTGGACTGTGTGAGGTGCGCGTCAATAGAAGGACTGTCCTGACAGGGGCTGAGTTAACGTCGGGAGCGGCAGTAGGCACGCCGGAGAGCTCTCTGCGATGGGTCGAGCGGAGACGCCTGCCCTCCTTTCAACCCATCGCCTAGACTCCACTGTCGCGTTTCCTTTCGGGGCCGCCCGAATAAAGACCAAGGTCGAATTGAGGCGAGCTAGAAGAGATTGTTTTATGCGCTCGATAAATCTCTTCACTGATCCACGGATATGTACCCTGTGAGCACCTCGATATCGTTAATCCAGCGACGCAACGATGGATAAGACTCCAGCGAGATCTCACCTTGGGGAGCCAGGGCTAAATACGGATAGGCAGCGCAGTCGGCTATGGTCGGATGCTCTGCCGCCAACCATTTGTGGCCAGAAAGATAATAGTCAATGATTTTCAGGGTCCGTGCACTCGCTTTGGTCGCATCATCATACCGAAGCGGATAGCCGAACAGCTTGACCAGTCGCGCGTCAGCGGGACCGTGCTGGATCTCATTGACGGCGACTGAGAGCCACTGGGTCACTTTGGCGCGTCCGACAGGATCAGACGGAAGCCAATCATGTTTCCCATAGGTTTCCGCCAGATAGACGAGGATGGCTTGAGAGTCCCATATGACGGTGTCGCCGTCCTCAAGCACCGGCACCTGCTGCCACGGATTGAGTGCGGTGAACTCTGCCGTCTTTTGCGCTCCGGCAGCGAGGTCGACATTCCTGATCTCAAGTTCGATGCCGACCAGGGCTGCGAACAGCCTGACCTTGTAGCAGTTTCCTGAAGGTGGACAGTTATAGAGTATCGGTAGTGTCATGACCGGTCGTTCCTTTATTTCCCCTGCCTGGGCAGGGTCACGCATTTTCAGCGTTTCAAGTTTGGAGTCAAAACGAAACCACAAGCGACGCTCTGATTGACCGGTTCGTACACTACTACCTGCCCGCACTTCCCCGCGCCGATCCCTGGCGTCGGGCGGTTGGAAAGGTGTTTTGCGCTGGGCGTATTCACCTCCTGCCTATTTCCCAGTGACAAACAGCCGAAGCCGTTCACCACGGGACCATAGGTCCGGGTGTTCTATTTGGCAGGCCACCCGACATAGGAGGCCGCCCAGTGCAAAAAGCGTTTCCACACGCCAATGCGGAATCTACCCAAATCCGGGCGTCAAGAAAAGCGAATTGAAAACAATCAATGGAAATTCCGTGACCTGAAATTGAGTGGGGCGAGATCGCACCTCGCCTGATCATCCTTTCCACCCCGCTCCCCTACGTGCCGCAGCAGCCCCGAAAGGTCCGTCAGTTCCAGCGTCACCAGATGCACCACGTCACCCTCGCGCTGGATGCGTCCTTTTGCGGCGATCATGCTGGCCGACAGAATGACGGGTCGGTATTTCTCGAAGATGTCCGGCCAGATGACGAGATTGGCGATGCCGGTTTCATCCTCCAGCGTGATGAAGCACACCCCCTCCCCCGATCCCGGCCGCTGGCGGACCAGCACAAGCCCGGCCGCTTCGACACGCTTTCCATCACGCGACGCCATGGCGACCCCGCACGGCACGATCTTCCGCTGCCGCAAGTCCTCACGCAGGAATGACACGGGATGGGCGCGCAGACTGAGCCCGATATGGTTGTAGTCACCCACGACCTCAGCACCGTCGGTCATCGGTGCGAGCACCACCGCGGGCTCGCGGGTCTCCCGCGCCTCGTCCGCTGCCGCGAAGAGCGGCAAGGGCGCGTCATGCAGCCCCTTGATCGCCCACAGCGCCTCGCGCCGCGCCAACCCGAACGTCTCCCGGAACGCATCCGCCTCCGCCAGTCGAACCAGCGCCTCCTGCGGCACCCCGGCCCGACGCCACAGATCGTCGACCGAGGCAAACGGCCGCCGCTGGCGGGCGGCGACGATCGCCGCCACATGCACATTGGCGAGCCCCTTGACCAGGTTCATGCCCAGCCGCACCGGGAAGCGGCCGTCCTCATCTTCCTTACCTTCCAGAGTGCTGTCCCAACGCGAAGCGTTAATACAGACCGGTCGGATTGCAACGCCATGGTCTCGTGCATCGCGAACAAGTTGCGCCGGAGCGTAGAAGCCCATGGGTTGTGAATTCAGAAGAGAGGCCAGAAACACATCGGGATGGGTGCATTTCATCCAGGACGACGAATAGGCCAGAATGGCGAACGACGCGGCGTGGCTTTCGGGGAAGCCATAGGAGCCGAAGCCTTCGAGCTGCTGGTAGATCCGCTGGGCGAATTCTTCGGGGTAGCCTTTGCGCGTCATACCTTCGAGCAGACGGGTCTGGAAGTGTGATACGGTGCCGGTGTTCTTGAAGGTCGCCATCGCCCGGCGCAGCCCGTCCGCCTCGGCAGCGGTAAAATCGGCGCAGACCATGGCGACCTGCATAACCTGCTCTTGGAAGAGCGGCACGCCAAGCGTGCGCTTGAGCACCTCCTCCAGTTCCGGGGTCGGATAATCCGGATCTTCCAGCCCTTCCCTCCGGCGGAGATAGGGATGGACCATATCGCCTTGTATGGGGCCGGGACGGACGATGGCCACTTCGATCACCAGATCATAGTAGGTGCGCGGCTTGAGCCGTGGCAGCATGGACATCTGCGCGCGGGATTCAATCTGGAAGACGCCAATGGTGTCAGCCCTTCTGATCATGGCATAGGTGCGCGGATCCTCGGCCGGGATGCTCTGGAGTGTGAAATGCTGGCCTTTATGGGCGGCCAGCAGATCCAGCCCCTTTTTCATGCAGGTCAGCATGCCAAGCGCCAGGATATCGACCTTCATGAACTTCAGGACGTCGATATCGTCCTTGTCCCATTCGATGATCTGGCGGGCGTCCATCGCCGCTGGCTCGATCGGCACCAGTTCGTCCAGCCGGTCTCGGGTCAGCACGAAACCGCCGGGATGCTGCGACAGATGGCGGGGCACGCCAATCAGGCAACGCGCCAGATCCAGGGTCAGGCGGATCCGACGGTCGTTCACGTCGATCCCCGTCTCGGAGAATTTCTCCGCATCGACGTTGCGTGACCAGCCCCAGATCTGCTTCGATAGCAACGCTATCACGTCTTCGGGCAGGCCCATGACCTTGCCAACGTCCCGCAGTGCGCCTTTGGCGCGATAGCGGATCACTACCGCCGTCAGCGCGGCCCGGTCGCGACCGTAATGGTCGTACACCCACTGAATGATCTCCTCGCGCCGCGCATGCTCAAAATCGACGTCGATGTCAGGTGGCTCGGCCCGTTCTTCCGAAATGAAGCGCTCGAACAGCAGCGTGGTGCGCGAGGGGTCGATGGCGGTAATACCAAGCACGAAGCATACCGCGCTATTGGCGGCAGAGCCGCGTCCCTGACAGAGAATGTCGCGCCGCCGCGCCTCCCGGACGATCGAATGGACCGTCAGGAAATAGGGCGCGTAATCCATGCGCCCGATCAGGTCGAGTTCGTGACGGAGGATCTTCTTCACGTCGGGAGGAACCTCACCGCCATAGATGTCCCGCGCGCCCTGCCGGGTCAGCGCTTCCAGCGCGTGCTGCGGGGTCTGGCCTGGGGTCTCGATCTCGTCGGGATACTGATAGGCCAGATCATCGAGCGAGAAGCGACAACGCTCCACAATGTCCATGGTGCGGGCCACGGCTTCGGGGTAACGGCTGAACAGCCGGGCCATTTCCTGTGGCGGTTTGAGATAGCGGTCGGCATGGCGCTCGCGAACAAACCCCACCTCGTCGATGGTGGTGTTGTGGCGGATACAGGTGACGGCATCCTGCAGGATGCGCCGGTCATGGGTGTGGAACAGCACATCGTTGGTTATGATGGCCGGCACGCGTGCCTGATGCGCCAGATTCGCCAGTTCATACAACCGCATCTGGTCATTGGGGCGACGCAGCATGGTGAGTGCCATATAGGCCTGGTCGGCAAAAGCCTCTTTCAGCTTGCGCAGATGCAAGGCACAGGCATCGTCCGCCGTGTCGGGGATCATGACGACGATCTGGCCTTCGCCCCAGGCGACCAGATCCTCCCAGAGAAGATGGCATCTGCCTTTCCCGGCCCGGGCCTTGCCGAGGCTCAGCAGGCGGCACAATCGGCCATACGCGGCCCGGCCCGTCGGGTAGACCAGCACGGGGGGAAAATCGGCGAGGTCGAGGCGGCAGCCCACGACAAGCCGGAGCCCGACCTGCTTCGCCGCAACATGGGCCTGCACCATCCCGGCCAGAGAGTTGCGGTCACAGATGCCCAGTGCCTCGATGCCAAGCGCCTTTGCCTGCGCAAACAGTTCGATCGGTGAAGACACCCCGCGCAGGAACGAGAAATAGGTCGTCACCTGCAATTCGGCATAACGCGGTGCCGAGGTGCTCATCCGAAAATCCCGTGCAGGAACCAGCCTTGTGAGCCGGTTTCGCCATGCACGCCATCACCGGCCCGGTAGAGCCAGAATCGCTCGCCACTGGTGTCCTCGACGCGGAAGTAATCCCGGGCGATGGTCAGTTCGGCGTCATTCTTCCACCATTCGCCAAAGACACGCTCCGGGCCGTCAGCGCATTTCACCTTCCGCCGCACGCCGCGCCAGATGAAGAACAGCGGCGGCTGGTCCGGCAGTTCCGCCATCGCCTGCACGGGTTCCGGCCGCGCCAGCAGGCGTGTCGGACGCGGCCAGTGCTCAGGCCAGTCCTTTGTCTCCTCGGGGGCCAGAGCGGGCACGCGGCAGAAAGAGCGTTCGGGCAGGTCGCTTTCCACCGGGGCAAACCGGTACAGCGCCTGCGTACCCACACGGTTGGCCAGGGTGTCGATCAGGTCGGACACATCGGCCTCTTCCTCGGCGATCAGGGAGGACACGGTCTGTCGCCGGTCCATTGGTTCCGCCAGTGAGGCAATCAGCATCATGCGCTCAATGCCGAACCCCGGATCGATGGTCTCGATCTTCTCGCACAGCAGTCGGGTCAGGCGTTTGACGTCACGCACCGGCATGGCCGTGGCCACGCGGATCGCCTCGGTGCGGCTGTCCACACGGTGCAGCAGCAGGTCGAGACGGCGCACGCCCTGTCCGCGTTCGTCCAGCCCCTGGCAGAGCAGTGGCACCAGCTTGCCGATGTAGCGCGCGATGGTCCCGGCGGCGCCGATGGGTTCGGCAAAATTTCGGCTGACCTCGACCGGATCGACCGGGCGAACTGGTAAGATGGCTTCTCCGATGCGCCCGAACGCCTGATCCAGCCTGCGAGCCACATCCGACCCGAACCGCAGGGCCAGAGGGCCGCGGGGCATGGCGGCTAGTTGCCCGATGCGGGACACCCCCAGCGTGGCCAGTCCGTCGATGATCGTGTCTGGCAGACGCAGCGCTTCAAGGGGCAGATCGGCCAGTGCGGAAGCTGTCTCGCCTGCGGGCACAATGGCAATCGGCGCCCGGCCATAGCGAGCCAGTGCGTGCGCAGCGCCCCAGGTGTCCGCCACCACGGCCCGGGCGCAAAAACCGGCGCCTGCCATGCGATGAACCATGTCTTTGAGCATGGGAAGTTCACCGCCATGCAGGTGATCCGCCCCGGTCGTATCCAGAACCAGCCCGTCCGGCGCATCGACGGCCACGATGGGCGCGATCCGGTGCTGGAACCACAGGGCCAGCTTTTCCAGACCCAGCCGGTCGCCCTCGGGATCGGCGTCCATCAGCACCAGATCGGGATACAGCGCCTGGGCCTTGGCCACCGGAATCCCGGGACGCAGGCCCAGCTTGCGGGCGACCAAATCGACCGACAGGACAACCCGTCGTCGTCCTTCACGCCCGGCCAGTGCCAGCGACATTTCAGGCGCGGGCGCGTCTTTGCCCAGCCCCTTCCTGATCCGATCCGTCGGCCAGAGCGGCAGGTAAAGAGAGACGATCCGCGACCGGGATACAGGGGGCAAGCCTTCCTTTGGCATCACAGGCCTCCACTTCAAAATCGGCACATTCGCCCGCACGGGCGCGGATCAGTTCCAGCAGCCAGCGCGGTCTTCCGACACCGGGAACCGGTAAAGGCACGGATGGCAGGACGGAGACCCGCCATCGGGTCACACTGGCAGTCGGCTGACCGAAATCCGCCGCATCCGTCTGCCGCCGCCAACGTCTTATCGCGATGCCCAGGGAACCGGACGTCTCGGCCGCCAGTTGCAGGCGACGTGAGGCCGTCATGGACAGACGCGCCACCTCGGCGACCACGGCCCCGAGGCCTCCATGCCGCAGCCCCTCCTCGAAACAGGCCAGCACATCGACGTCCGATCCCGCCTCGACAAAAATGGTCCGCCGTGCCGACAGCCCCACCTGTTTCAGGGAGGGAGCGAATACGTCCTGACGGGTGACGATCCAGAGCACCTTGCCGCGCGTGCGGGCTGCAATCCCGGCGCAGAACTGTCCGGCCGCAGCACTGTGCAGGGCATCATTCCCGCCGCCCGCCACCTCGTGCAGAGCGCCCAGCGCCAGCCCCCCACCGGGCAGGCGGCTGTCGATCTCGCGCACGCCAAAGGGCAGCACCTTGCGGCGCCGGTCGCTGTGCCCTTCCAGACGGCTGATCGCGGCCCGCAGCGTCTCAAGGCCAGGTTTTTTCTGGGTTTCAGCGGTCATTTCACGGTCTGGCGTCCCTTGTGCAGGTGTATTTCATGATTATATGTTCGTGATTTGTTCTGGCACACTTATAGAAGTCAATGCAAATTCGCACCGCGTCAGGCATGATGCAGGACGCATAACCACCCGGAATTATTGGTGAAGCTACCTTAAGGAATTGAATTCAGAGGCTTCTCCCGCCCCGGACGGTCAGGATTATCTGTCCCGTCTGACTGACGCCGAGGGACAGGCCGTCACGCATGGGACCGGAGTCTCGGCAGGCGTCGCGGTTTCACCGCTGCTGTTGGTCATTGCCGGCGCAGGTTCGGGCAAGATCAGCACGCTGACGCACCGGGTCGCGCATCTGCTTAACTCCGGCGCGGTCAGATCGCGCACCGCGCGACTGACAATGAAGTTTCCGGCCCAGAACAGTGGTGGCAGGCCAAGTGACACCCAAGCCACGACACGCTTCACGCCGCGTGTGCGACGAATGCGGGTTGCCGTCATGGGTTCCGGCTTAAAGACACGGGCGTGACTTCAGGTTCTTCCGTCCAGTCCAGCGGAAGAGCTGCCCTACGCCGGATCACCTCACGAATACGCACGTCAAACGAGCGCCCAACATCGGTCCATGAGACAAAAGCCTCCCCCGTCAGATGTAGAAGATCACCCGTTGCAAAATTGATGAAGAGAAGACCGGCGCGTGGGTTCTCCAGGAAATTCCCAAATGTATTAAAATAGCGGTTGCCGGGATAATCCGGGACAGTCAGCATATCGTCCTCGACCCGGACAAACCCGGCCGGGCCGCCGCGATGTGAAACATCCATGCCACCATGGGCAACAGATGGCGCGCAGGACGCGACGAAGAATGTGGTAGCACTCCTGATGAGGTCGCGTGCCTCCGCATCGAGTGTGACTAATCTTTCCACGTTACCGGGTGTACGACGCACCGGTCTGCTTTCACGGATGCGGATATATTGCGGACAATTACCAAAGCTTTATCGAACGCGCATCTGAATGCTGTCCGCGTCTCGGGACAGAATGACACCATTGGCGCGGTTGCGTCGCCGTGTCGGGAACTCGATGCCAAGAACTGTAAAAGGACGCCTCAGGGCGATTGCTTCTGCCAAAGGATCTCCGACCGCCGGACACCAGGCAAGCCGAAGGACGGTCTCGTCCGGGCTAGACAGAAAGCCCGGTAGTCCGGTTGCTATGGTGGCAACGGGCCATTCATCGGGGGACAGCGCCCCCAGCACGACGTAAGGCAACGACGCAAAGAAAGTGCGATGCTGCTCTGTCATGTAAGGGCGGATGAAGGCGCTCGAAGGGGCGGCCACGGCTGCCAGTGCCTGCGCACGCCGTTCGCCTTCGTGAAATGCGGTTGCTGCGTCGTTCATCGTTGTGACCCGCCACACCGGATAAGAGCGGCTTCATCCTTGCACGGCTTGCCCGCAGATAACAATACAGAACAGTCCGTTCATTCAGTCATTGCTCTCAGGTCTTTTCGCTCTGTGCCTTCCGTTTCTTCAGAAACACGCGGTCGCGTTCGATGAAACGCGCGACCATGATGGGAACGAGACGCGCAGGATTCTTGCCGATAGCAGCGTCCCCGCCGCTTTCTTCCGCGAGAAAGCGGGCATAGAGGAGAAGGTCTCGATGAATCTCCGCGGGAAACGCGATCGTCATCCGGACCGGACGACTGTCCGGAATTGCGGTGATACGAAGCTTATCCATTGTGATGGTCTCCTTTCGCAACATAAGGTTTGAGTATCAGATCGCGCCCCAGAAGAAGCGTGAAGGGCAGACCGGGACGATCGGTGAGGGTCGGCTGAATATCGAGTGAGCGATCGACCAGCCGATAGCCCACCTGAGAGAACCCGTTGCTGGCGCCACTGCGAATGGCCTGGGCCAGATTGTTCTCGCTCTGGCTGGTGCCGGCTTCCGACCCGACGCTGAGCAGCGTGGTCACCAGGGCCGCTTTGAACAACTGCCCCCAGTGGTTATTGACCTGATCCGACAGGCCGGACTGGCCGATCGCGTCGGCGCCCGGTAGTTTCTCCAGCACGAGGCTTTCGCCGTCCGGGTAAATGAGCCGGGTCCAGATGATCTGGGTGCGTTGCTGCCCGAAGGAAATGCCGCTGTTATAGGCACCGAAAAGGGTACTACCCTGCGGGATCAGCAGGAAACGCCCGGTCGGGCTGTCATAGACGTTCTGCGTCACATGCCCGACGATCTGGCCCGGAAGATCGGAACTGATTTTCGTGTTCAGCGCACCTGCAATGACCGTTCCTGCCTGAAGCACATAGGGCGAGATGAGCGGTAAAATCCGGTCGGGGCTGATGGTCTGCCGATCAGGCTGCCCGGCGAGAAAAGCCCGGTTCTCTGCCTGTGGTCCGGTGTCGGTCGTTCCCGCACCCTGACCAGGAGAAGCTGAGGCCGCTGAGGAAGCCGACTGCCCGTCATGCTGATCACGCACATCGACTGAGGCAAACAGTTTGCTGCCAATGGCGGCATCGATTTCCTGCTGTGCCCGACGTGCATCCTCGTTACCGATCGCATTGACAGGGATGGATTTTCCCTGCTGCTGCGCATGCAGGATCGGTCGCCCCAAATCCCCGGGAAGCGCGGGTCCGAGTTTCGGCACACTGGAATAATCTTTCGGGAGGGTGTCCAGACCTGCCGCGGATGGCGGTGACGTATTCTCCGAACCGGCTGATGCCGGCGGCGGTCGATG